>PVKA01006200.1:20746-69302 GCA_004027165.1 Ctenomys sociabilis | reverse complement strand
TGTGGATGCCACTTGAACATATACTCATAAGTGAAATAAAGCAGACACACATGTGTAAATATCGTATAGTCTCCCTAGTATAACAAGCGAAAAGCAGAAATGCAAAAGGAAACGTACAAGTAAAATCAATTGAGTCAGATAAGGCAAAGTGAATGGCATATGCTGCAGGATACTAATCAGCTTTTCTTCTGGATGCTTAGCAACCTAAGATCACAAGTCAGAGTTGGAGAAATACCAGCCTGAACTACACAGTGAGACCCTGTCTCAAAAAGACAAAAAAAAAAAAAAAAAACAGAGTTGGAGAAATAGAAGAGCCAGAAGGCCAGCCAACATTTTGGCCCTAGCCTGTAAAGAAAATTCTTTAGCTATAATGCATGCATCACTAGATGGTAAGTCAAATCCATACACACAGAATGAGGTAACCAGTCAAGGTAGTTACATAATTATAAAAAGACGCATAAATATATAATGCTTGACCTTGATTCTCTTAACTG
Source organism: Ctenomys sociabilis (assembly GCA_004027165.1). Lineage (NCBI taxonomy): Eukaryota > Metazoa > Chordata > Mammalia > Rodentia > Ctenomyidae > Ctenomys > Ctenomys sociabilis. The sequence continues at coordinate 68,808 of PVKA01006200.1, read as the reverse complement.
ATTTACTCAGCAATTGAAGAATATAAAATATAAAAATATTAAATATATTTATATGCAAATATATACATATAAATATATACAAAAATATAAAACATAAAGATGTCTATATAGTAATATTATTAGGTTCATCACATTTAAAACTATTAACAGGATATGTGTAAGATGAAAGCTGCATGGAGTTAAAAGGGGAAATAAAATTACACTGTTTGTCGACTGGAGGTCAACCCCTTACACACAGCTGAACTGAGCTAGCACGGTGCTGGACGTGGGAGGCAGAGGCAAAACTAGAGAAACTGTTAGGGACTCTCTTTGGAGAAGCTTTCAGAGCTGCTGGAAGCTGCTGGCTCTCCTGAGCTGTCCTGTTCGCTTTCATGATGAACTTGTTTGTTCTCATCAGAGGAAGAGCTCCAGCCCTCGTTGTCCCTAAGGATGGATGCGGCTCATTTTGGAGGAGCTCTGGTCCTCACCTAGAGCATTCCTGGCTCCGGAGAGGAAGATGGTGCTCAGCTCAGTGTTCTGGTGCAGCTTTTCCCATAGGTTTTCCTGAGGGGAGCTCAGCTTTTCTCATCGCGGGAGGAACACAGATCACTGATGCTGAGCACGGCTGTGTGACTGCAGGGGGAGCTCTGTGTCTTACTTTGAGCATCATTTCCTGACTCCAGTTCAAATCCCTCAGCTTGCTAGCACACTGTCCATCCTGCTGGTATAAACTCTCTAGCTTCCACCTCCGACCTCTGGGCTTGCCCAGTGCGTATCTGCGAAACAGATGTGGACAGATTAGTATGTGGACAGATTTCCTGTCCTTTTCTTATATGATTCTTTGGATGATTTATTATAAAATAATCTTATAAAATATATGCCCTGTATTGAATTGTTGCCCTTGCAAATGACCAAGTTTCGCAGTAATCCACAGTATAGATGGTAAACTAATATTTATTTGTAATTGTACCATTTGGTATGAAACATAAATTGATATAATATGTAGTACTATGTTACACAAATAATGTTTAAAAGAAAATAAAAATGTGTAATAATAATTTTAAATGTCATTGGAATTCAGTATGAATACACAGTTTAAGTCAATGTAAACACAAATTTAATTTTGAGAAAATGTCAATTTTATAAACTCCAAAGACTTCATAAAAATAATTTCAAAAACTCGACAAAATTCATTACACTTCTTCATGTTTCAGTAAAAAGTATTCAGCAAATGTAAACAAAAAAAGTGGAAATAGAGATATGAAACATAGAAAACCAAAAGTAAAATGTTAGAATTAAACCGAAATATAACAGTAATAATATTAAATGAGAATGAATTGAATAATACAATCAGAAGGAAAAGATTAAATTTATATTTAATCAACCAAAAATGTAGCTGGCTGAAAAACTATGTTATGTGAACAGAACTAGACATACAAAAACAACACAACTGCCTAAAATCAGACAGAATATAATTTATAATAAAAAAGCATTGAAAAATAGATATTAAAAAGGATCAAAAGATTCATCAGGAGAGTAAAGCAATATAAGCCTTTATGTACCTAGTAAAGAACCAAAGTAATGTTTCTTAATACTTGGATTGCAACCTGACACTGATAAGGCCAATTTTACTGATTTTGAGATCATAGTATTTTATAAAGCTCAAGCTTTGTAGAACTATTTATAATTTTTGGTTAATAAGGATCAGACACAATTTATCACTTAAATAATTCCTTACCACAGAAAAGCACTGATAGATTAATTAATGCCATGAGAACTCTTATGTCCTTAGCTGTCACCAGTATAAATTGGGAGCACAGCTAAGAACATGAAGGCTTGCTTAAACCAACTGAATCTGTCACCTAAGTCAGCAGATTTTCAAATCCAGTCTGAGACTTTCTGAGATTTTACTGACGAAGACTTGGACATTAGAAGAGCAACACTTTTGTTCAGTTATAGTACAAAGTGCATACATTGTCAGCAACTCTATTAAATGTTAAAATTCATTATCTAATGACTTTAACTAAAAAGCCATATTATGTATGTCGTAAATACAGTAATTCATTATTGTAGATATGAATGGTAGTTTTACAAAGTCAAGGGAATTCACAAAGCTAAACTGAAGCTGCAACATCTTATGTTAGCACCTGTGCTTTCTACCAACCATATAAAATATTATCCTAGGTGGATGCATGTGTTTGAGTGTTTTCATGTGTGTGTATGCTATTATTAGTTTTGCATGTTAAAGTAGTCTAAATCTTGGTGTACAAGAAGATATTCCATTTATATTCATTTTGAATATTGTAAAATCATGGTCGAATCTATATAATAAAATACTAAAAGAGATTAAAATAAATTGCAGCATCTGTGGTTTGACAGGAAGGGAAATATACTAAATACCAACCCAAAGGAAATAATGAATACAGAAATAAGACAAAGAAAAACTTCCTCATGCGGTGACTTTAAAACAACTTCTTTAAATGTAAGATATAGGATCTCATTAAAAATGAGGAAAGAATGACTGCACTATGTATAAAATAAAGTCACATTTTCTATTTTATTTAGAAAGACACTCCCAAATTATAAAGATAATACAGAAATCTATGTAAATTAAAATAAAATTTATTTAAATTAAAAATGTTAACATATAACCTCTCAGCAAAAGAAAACTGCTGGAGATCCACCAGCTAAGAGGAGTATATACGAAGTTATAGATTTTGCAGTAGAAAATTAATAAGCAATGGATAAAATTTCTAATTTTTGTGGATCTAGTAATACAGCCTTTCTCTTTTTCTGCCTCTCTCTGTTACTCTCTGTCTCTATGTCACTCTCTCTCTGTCCTCTCTTTCTCTCTCTGTCTCTCTGTGTCTCTGTCTCTGTCTCTGTCTCTCTCTCATATATATATATATATATATATATATATATATATATATATATATATATATATATATATATAAAATCAAAGCATCAACAAGGTACCAGGAAAATATAGAGTCCACAATCAAAGATGTTACCCATATAAAACAGGTAGTAAAAGCTGACGTATCACTTTTCTAGTCTGTATATTTCAGTCAAAAGTGATAGACAGGAATTCAAGTGAATATGTGACATTCTTCCCTGTATATACTCAACACATTCAACTGAGAATTGTCTGTAGTTGAAAAGGAACCTGAAAAAATATGCTCTTGCTTAATGATCTTACGAAGTATAAAATCTTGTATTCTTGTTTACATATGTTGATATTCTTATATTTGGGGTGTGACATGCTTAGATAAGTGGTTAAACATTATTTCTTAGTGTTCATAAAGAGATTAGCCTTTAAGTCCATGGGGGAAATAAAGAAGAGTGTCTTCCGTAATGTAGGTGGGCAGAATCAATTCTCTTTAAGCTTCAAACAGAACAGAAGTGACAGGGACTCATTCGCTCTTTCTGTACTGGGTAAGACTGTTTTCCTGCTGACCTTCATCAGCTCTCTTGGTTCTTTAAAGATTGGGATTCCAATTCAGAGCAGATAACATCAGTCCCTAGATTTGGACAGAAACCACGCCACAGGAGAAGGTCAGGGGACTGCTTGACATATGAGCCAGGGAAAGCATCTTTTTACATATCTACACATACATTAGTAGTTCTAACTCTTGTTTTATTCCCTGTGGGTTTGGATTGAATTTCAACACCTTCTCCAGGCCTTGCTGCATTTATTCTGAAACAATTCCCTCAGTGAAGGACATGAATGCAAATCTTTTTCTCTGCTTTTAGAAAATCTGATGTAAATAAGCTTTTATATGACACATGCAAGGAAAAACTCATAGCATAAATCAAAATGAAAGGAAAGAAGTCCTTATTCTGCTTATCGGTTTTTACTAGGGCTTCTTGTTGACCATAACTAAACCTAAGCCAGCCATCTAAGGAATGTAATCTGCAGTGGTATACCTTTTGGAGTTTAGAGCAGAACAAGAAGAATCAAAGGGGAATACTTCCATTTGGGTATCGCATCCAAATTCCTTATCAAAAATTTTAGGACTTTTACAGCCAACTCTGCCCAGTACCATCATTTATTTTTCCCCACAGCACGCCAGCACTTCCACCTGTACTGATTTATACCATTTTAATGAGTATTCTAGCTCTCACCATCGTGTCTGCTCCACTTACACAGGGCCTGTGTTCAGCACCCCAAATTTACAAGTTAGTGTTCTCATTAGAAATTCTTTGATCTTAGATTTCAAATGTATTTGAAACATATTCTAGGAGTGGTGGTCCTCAACTAACCAAACTCTTCCCACTCCAATTCTTCATAAGCTTTTGCCTGATGCCAGCAGTTTACATCTCATTGAGGGCAGGTACCATTTGTTTGGTTGACTATGTGGACCATTTCCCACAGAGCAAAGGTATGCTAATCTTTTATTGGTTAATTGAACTGGGGAGATAGCTTCACAGTCTAAGCACCTGACTGGCGAGTGCAACAACCTCGGTTCAGTCCCTAGTACCTCATGCTATACTGCATACTGTGCTGGCCCTGTGCTGTGAAGGTCACAAAAACCAGACAGGTCACACACCTGTAATCCCAGCACTGGGGAGGCTGAGAAAGGAGGATCACTAGAGCTTGAGCTGCACAGTGAGACTCTGTGTCAAATACATAAATAAATAAATACTTTTTAAAATTATTATTGATTTAACTGATGTTTTTTCAACTGCAAGATTATGATTGGAATTTGGTAGCTTAGCTAGAAGTAACTGAAACTCTTATGATGAGTGAATTTGTAGATTCTCAACCTCTCTCCCAAGATGGCTCTCGTAGACAATTTGGCTAGCTGACAAAGATGGTAGAAATTTCAATTCATTTGGATCCTACTAAAACCACAAATTCTAACAGTATCCTCTACTGGATACAACCTCTTCTTATTTAAAAATACAGTTTTGAGGAATATAGAAACTTTCTTGTCCTTTTCCTTTGATTAACTTATATCTCATACTACATTCAGCACAAACATACCATTCAATGTACCTGCTAAACACCTGCTTTGTCTTCCCTTTGTGCCACCAATAATGTAGTTCTTTGTGTTCATTCATTAATCATTTAAAATATCCAACAAACCACATCTGTGTTATTATGTTGAAATCTATTATTTTTATGACTTTTTCCTCCTGTATTTTCCAGTAATTCTGGATGCATTTATGTTGCATCCTAATTAAGGTTCTTGACAATTTCCTTTGTAATATCTATTTCAAGCCTCAACTGTATAGGGATCAAGAACTGAATAAATGCCATGCTGGCCCCATTCTCAGGACACTCCAAGACCACAACTGAGACTGGTCATGGTGACACCCACCTGTAATCCCAGAGTTTGAGAGGATAAAACAGGAGAATCACTACAAGTCAGATCTACGTAGTGAGAGCCTGCAGACCCTGTACTAAATACATAAAAAAAGGATGAAGAAGAAGAACTTAAGAAGAGTTTAAGTTCTTACAGATATTTTCTTCTTCTTTCCAAAGCAATATGTAATACCTCCACACTCAGAGACAGTCAGAGATAGAAACACAGACATAGAGACAGAGGCAAGTTGGAATGAGAAATTAAAGTAAAGTTTATTTAAGAGGCAAAGGTCTGAGGTAGTGATTCCTTTGGAAAAGAATTCTTGACTATGCTTCAACTAATTGCTACTCAAATGTTAACAATTACTGGTATTTCTTTATTGTTTTAGAAACTGTTATGGTGTAGAAGTAGAATATCTGTCAAAATACTCAAGTGTTTGATCCTCATGCCTTTGGAAAGTAGCTGGGTCACAGAAGAGCTACACTCAAAAGTGGATTAATCCATGATGAATCCAGAGCTCCATGTGCATTTAGGAGGTGGGCATTATTCAGAAGAGCTGGGCCACTGGAGCCTTAACACAAGGCTCAGTCCCTCTCGCTGGCTCCTCCCTTTGCTCTCCGCTTTCTGGCTGCCGTGACCTGAACAACTTTATCCTGTCCTTTTCCCATGCCCTACCAGCCCACCTATGCATTCAGTTCTGTAAAGTCTCAAGCTAGAACAGCAACAACAACAAAATAAATGCAGCCACTCATAACTTAAGTTGTGGGTATTTGGTTTTGTGTCCAGTGACAGGAAAGTGGATAAGACAGAAATATCTCTGCAGTGGGACATAAGAAATCATCTCTTGGTGCTGGGGATATAACTCAGTGGCATAAGTACTTGCCTGGAAAAAGTAAGGTCCGAAGTTTGATCCCTGGTATGACAAGAAAGAAAGGAAGAAAGAAAGAAAGAAAGAAAGAAAGAAAGAAAGAAAGAAAGAAAGAAAGAAAATAATCTCTTGATTTTATCTTATTTAAGTATTAGATGCTTCTTTCTTTCCTCTCCTCTTATTCTTTCCCCTCTCTTGTCTCCTCTCTCTTCCTCCCTCCTTTAATTATAGTTGCCTCTCCTTTTTGTTCTCTCATGCATACTAATTAGAATATATATATATGTGTGTGTGTGTGTGTGTGTGTTTGTGTGTGTGTTTTAAGTTAATAAATATATATTTGAAATTCTAAATAAGTCCACATTTCTGAATAAAATTGTCTTAATATGAAGTTGAAAAGATTGCAAAAAAAATAGGATATAGCAATCCTTCACTCTTTTTATCTCCATTGAATAGAAGGACAACAAATGAGGAGGTGAAACCTGAATTTGATTCCTAATTTGTTACAAGCTTTCTATGTGTTCCTGAGAAAGTGTCCTAGACTATGGTGTATATACCTTGGTTGATCTACTAAAACTAAGAAATTGCCTTCTTCCTTTCAGGCAGAGTTTTGTATGCATCAAATGCAGTAGTAGAATGGAAGTCTTTTACATTATTTATTTCCCAAAATTAGAAAACACTTGGACTTAATGTAAGGAAAATACTTCTCAAAAGATAGAACAACTTTTATGTTATACGTAACTTTTTAAAAAAATCTTATGTCACTTCTAAGCAACACATCTTTGCCCCCTTCCTTTTCCTCCACAGTTCCACTCGAGTGTTATTACAGTATTCTACAGATAGGAATCAGAAGCATTAAACAGAGTTCAGGCACTTTAGAAATTTTCATACATGTTGTTCATACATACTTAAACCAAACAGGAAGTTCATACATACTAAAACGAAAATATCATGTATGAGCTACTGATGGCTTTGAGGGGAGATCTAAATGAATCAATATGCAAACGAAGGTTCCAAGATAGCACTATGATTTTTTAGGGATTCATTTTTTGTGTTTTCTTCCTTGTTCCTAGGCATCATTTTTGAAAGAGGTTTGATGCAGAGACAATTCTCTGAATTATCTTATAGGTAGGTGAAATTAGTAAGTAGTGCAATCACTGATCCTCTCTTTTCAAAATTAGTTTCAGAAAGGGCTACCAATGCATGATTTTGGCAAATAAATATTACAGACTGGGTTCTTAATGATACTTTATAAAAACCAGTAAAATAATATGCCTTTATTCCTCATTACCAGAAAAAAATAAAAACAACTGTTGAATACAAAATTTATAAGAATACTTATTCTCTGACATGAGCAAATGATGAAACAGCAGCTATCCATAGTTCAGAACCTGGCAATTATGAAGTTAAAGAGGAAGTGGGGCATAGAAAGATTCCATTCTGCACTTTGTAGCATTTCTAGCAATTATTTTAAACAGATACACTAGAATTTGACTTTGTTTATTTGCTTGTTTGCTCATTTAATGCATTAAGTACAGAGTTGTGTTAGTGGATACATTGTGTCAACTTGCCTGAATCAGCTCTGGCGATTCTCAGCGTGGGGGCCCCGCTCTGCAGGTGGGAAGGGCCCAGGAATTGAAAAGGGTTTCCTGCCGCCCTGCCCCACTCTGGTGAAGTCCCAGTCTTCAGAGGAGCTTGACCTTCGCAGCCGCACCACTCTGGAGGAGCTCCGATCTTTGCCTTGGAGCGCTGGTCCTCGCAGTCAGCATAGAAAGAAGAGAGAGGCTTGATGGATGCAGAAGCTGCTGCTCCTCCTCTGCTCTTCATTGTTTTCTGATGCATGAGCTGATGTGCTTTTGCTGTCATTTGCCTTGGAGCCAGCGGAATATGGACTGTACCCTCCAGTAACTGTGAGCTAAATAAACCTTTCCTTCCTTCATTTTGGGTGTCGGGTATTTGTTCCAGCAATGCGTAAAAAGTAACTAAGGATCTACAGGATCTCACCACAAAGATCGGACTCAGTGATCCTCCTGTTCTCAGTTTCCAAGTGCTGGGATTATAGGCGTGCGCCACCACACCCAGTCTCATTCATGGTCTCAGTGTGCCCTGGGAATGGGGCCAGCACAGCAAGCCAGGGATCCAAGCCCAGTCCCCATGCACCTACATAAGCAAGCACTTTGTCTGAGCTATCTCACTTGCCTTAGTATTTGACTTTAGGTTCTTACATCACAGGTGCAATTTCACTTGTTGCTGTGTTTTCCTTTTAGTTTTGCTGTTCTGTCACAAATTTCAGCCACTTTCCTCTGCTGGATTCAACACTAAGGAGAACTCTTTGGTTTAAGACATCTCTTCCAACTCAGCATCCTTTTCTCATGCTAGGCACTTGAGGTGGTGCAAGTTGTTTGAATGTCTGTAATTGTGATCTCCTTATTTTATCTAAGTAGCACTAGAAAGACAGTATCTCCAAGCTGATGCTATGTACATGCTTCATCATTAGGCTATAGGAAGGTAATTAGTTATTACTATACATGTTTGTGTCCTGGAACAGCTCTAACCAAATACCGCTACTGGGTAAGAAAACAAGAGCCACTTTTTGTCAACACTTCTGGGAACAAGTCCAAACTCAACATGTCAGGGACAGACTCTTGGAAACCTGAAGGAAAAATGCCAGCTTGTGTCTATGCAGAGACTTGAGGTTCACAATCATCCTTAAGGCACCCAGAGCCTCCCCAGCAGCATTTCAGGTCTAGTCATAGTATGTTCTTTCTTCTGTTCTCTAGCATCTCCTTTAATTTTCAAGTTCTTTTAATGCTATTCATTATGTTGGATTAAGATTGCATTCATCTATTACATATTTTGTGCATTATTGTATTTATTATACATTATAGAATAAATGCATTATATTATTTATTTATTACATTTATTTATGGCATCACTTGCAGGTATCTAGGATTAAAGCCTCAGGACATCTTTGAGGAAATGCAGTGCTGAGCATAATAAAAGCAAACAATACTTTTCTCACTGGTGACATCCACTTTGACAGCTGCTAAGTCTTGGATAAGACAAGCAAATAACCATGTTCCTCATTTTGTGATTATAAAGAATTTTGAAACTCTTTGTATTAAAAAGAGTTTCAAAGGCTTTGCCTGAAATTTGCAGCACTGCTTCACTATGGGTAGCATTACTTTCCTGTCCCAGGGAGTTACGTTTTCTCTATGTGATTTTCTTGGACCAGTAGAATTTTCTGGGTTTCTACAAGGAAAAGACCAAGTTTTATCAGTTTGATTTGACTTGGCTCTGGAACCCTCATATAACTGATCTGGGTAACACTGTTCAAAGAAAAATTAGCAATATTTTTTTCTCTATCTTTAGGCTTTAAGAAAGCCCAGAAAAGCACAGCATGGAATAGCAGTACCCTCACTGATCTACAAAAGTCTAAGGATGAGAATATAATACCTGAGTCAGTCACTGAATATTATGGTGGTTGGTTTTCAGTACAAGATTAGTAATGGGTGACCAATATCTTCATCTGATTCAAGATACTTGCACACTTTATGTCATGGTTCATGTTTAAATGTCCCCCCAAGGCCTCATGTAGTCATAGGTCAGATTTTTTCATACATGGATGGATTTAGAGTATGTTATACTGGGATCAAGGGTGTATGATTACTAAATTAATCCACTGATTGGTTTGGCACACTCTGTCTCAGATTAAGAATGCCTATTATGTTTTGTTCCTAGATGTCCCCTAGTTTATTATGGACTGAAACCTCTACAACCTATGAACTAAACAAAAGTTTCCTCCTTTAACTTTTTTTTTGTCTCATAAACAAAGAAAGTAACTAAATCAGAATTTAGAAGGCCAGCCAGGTAGCTCGACAGATTAAAGCACCTAGTTAGGCAGACACAAGGGTCAGAGGTTCAATGCCTGGCCTGCCATGCCAGCCCTGTCCTCGGGGTACACTGAGACAGTGATTGAGACTTAGTGTGGTGGCACCTGTCTGTAATCCCAGCACTTGGGAAGCTGAAAATAGAAGAATCACTACAAGTCTTATCTGTGTGGTGATATATTCAGAAAGTATTGAAAAGATCAGAATATTGATAGAAATGCTACCATTAAAGAGCAAACTTAAGAGTTTTCTTTTTGCATTTTTTTTTTTTTTTTTGGTATTGGGGGGTGAACTCAGGATCTTGCACTTGCCAGGCAGGCACTTATTCTACTGAGCTATCTCTGCCACCCCAGACTTAAAGAGTTTTCTGTTGGAAAGGACTGCATTGGTAATTGGACTCCAGACAATGTGTGTTATATTTTGGCAGAAAGTTTCTATTTGGAATATATCCAGAGACTTTGCCAGAGACAAAACTTAAGGTAAACTGGCTAATATAGAAAAACTTAATATTAAATAAAATAATTCAAGGCAGTCTAATGCTGATGAAGTATCATGATTACTCTGGAATGCGGGTGCTTTGTTGCAGATTTATGTCAAGAATCAGAAGCAAACAGCCCACGCAAATGATTTAAAATATGAGATTAACTAGAAAAGGAATCTCATGTAAAATTATGGGTTGGAAAAGTGTAGTTCATGAGAAAGAAGACCATAAAAATTTGGTTTAAGGATATCACAAAACCCAGCAGGAATCCACCATTTAAGCTTTAAAGTTTAAAAAGGACTTCGATTTGACAAGGGAGCTCCAGGGCCCCAGATATCAGAATGCTAACAGCCTAGGGAAGTTATTCCTCAGCATTTGGCTCATAGCCACTCAACGTCTAAAGCCAAGTTTGAAGAGACACTGGTGACTGCTCCCGCTGGTAGTAGACCTGGTCATCGTTCACATTGTGATTTTTTTTAAGAAGCATGCAATATGCAAGAGTTTTGGGATAAGGAAGGCTTCTACCTAGATTACAGTAAAAGGCCTGGGAAGCTTGACAGTGTGTCCTTGACAGAGCAGTGTCTGAAGCTGAATATAAAGCTAAGACGCACTAGAGAACACAGAAGTTTGGAGAAGCCAAGAACATGGATCATCTGAGGAAACACTGAGGAGAAAGCAAAGTTGGCCCAAGAGACAAGGTAAAGGAGTTAAAGCTTCTGGGAGTATCATAGAGGCAGAGATCGCCAAGCCTTTTGAAATTCATATTTTGACATAGACTTCCTCAAATGCTAGACATGGAACTATAGGAAATATTTGCTGTGCTGGATTTTGGACTTACTTTTGTCCCATTCCTTTCTATGACCCTATCCATACCTTTTGGAATGGTAATATTTATCATGTGTCATTGTATGTTGGAAATGTTTAACTTTCTTTCTTTTTCGTAGCTCACAGCTAAGAGTATACCTTAAATCTCAGAGGAGTCTTTGGACTTGGACTTTCTAGTAATGTTGAACTGAAAGTTTTGGTAAATCTTAGAGCTAGACAAATTGCCATTTTTATAAAAAGGATGTGTATGAGTCATTGGAGGTCAGGTGTGAGCTAAATAAAGCTTCCCTCTTTTAAATTTGGGAATTGGGTATTATGCCTTAGAAATGAGAAAAGTAAGTAAGTCTTCACTATTTCATCTTCCATCAAAGTTTTCATTATTGATGTTACAGTTTCTATTAGAAATATTGCCAAGCTTAATATATATACATCATTAGGACAAATTCTTAGTATTTTAAAATATTGTATATTTTGCCTGCCATTTGTTTTAGAAACTATATTTCTCATAATTTGATATCATCATGACTAGTTTATAATAAATTATGTTCAGATTAACTCCTCAAATAGTAAAAAACAGACAAGTCTGAAGTCTTGGATAGTGTGAAATAATTTCACAGGCCAGCTTCACATCAGGTGACAGCATAGTTAATGCTATATCCAAGGACTCTTAGAGGTTAAAAGCAGTTACTCTTAATTACTCTGTGAGGGTTAGCATAATTCACATTTCCTGTTCACGACAGCACAGTTGATCTCTTTTCTCATAGCAAAATAACTAATTGACATTTTTGTATTGTTTCAGTCATATCCATTTACTTCATGATTTTAATCTAAATTCTGTTTATAAGTCTGGATATTTAGGAATTAGAAAGTATATTCCAGAGAGCTCTTAAGGGTAAGAAATAAAAGCTTTCAGTTAAAATTTTAAATGAAAATTAACTTAGTTTGTATTTATACATAGGAAAAACACAGTATGCGCAGGCATATGTTCATTTCTCATTAATATTTTTATTTTCAGGACTAGATAGAGGTGGTGTGTTATTTAAATGAATGACAAACCCAAGCCACATGCCTTTTGGCTTTATGTATCTTAATTATTTTCAAAGCCTACAACCATAGCCACCAATCTTTCAAAATTTGAACCGATTGAGTTATTTGCCTTCCCGATCTCTCCCACAAGTTCATCCTGTGTTTCAGGATGTCTTCTTTTGTTAAGAAGAAAGCCATTATCTTAACAAAAAAGTTATTTGCTTTTCAATATATTAAGTGTAGAATAATGATGAAAAGTAAAACTGCATAAAACTGGTGAGATTTTAGGAAAATTCAGAGTGCTGGCTCAAAACTGCTTAAGGTCACTACATTCTTCAACGTCATGTCTGTCTTAGTTACATTCCTCATTTCTGGGACAAAAAGTGAACACACACAAGTCCACGGAGGAAAGATATATTTTAGCTCACAGTTTTTAAAGGGCTCAGTCCACAACAAGCTGGTTCCAAAGCAGACAGCAATGCAGAGCAGGCAGGAGACAGTGAGTAAGCAGCAGCCGGCATTCCCTGTCCCTTTGTATTCTAACCAGACTACAAGCTTATCGACTGTTAGAACCCACACACAAAGTGGGCTTTCTGTTATCCCTGCCCAAAACTATGCTGAACCAATTCAATTTTCACAGGTTCTGCATTCCATGTACTGGAAATCCCAACCTAGCGTCATACACATGTGTCTCGCTACCTCCTAAAAAACCCACCTACAAGCACATGAAGCTTTGGGGACACATCCAGACACAAACTACAATAACACCCTGGGACTGAAAAAATAATTTGTAAATTTCCACCAAGAATACCTATTATTGAATAGTAAATCTATCAATGCTCTGTACACAAATTTCCATTTTTTGTGTTATGAAATCAGTTTGCATAAGTTTTCCTTCTCTACATGAAAAAGCAGTGGTTTTTGTCCCAGAAAAGAAATGCATAAAAATAGGTGTACCTAATTGATGGTTTGAGTCACATTTTATTCCATTAAATACACTTATTACTTGATAGAATGATTGACATGAAAACTATGCACATATTTGAGTATTTGGATGACATTTTCAAGGAAAGTAAATGAAAATTATGTTGCAATGCTTTCAGAAGAAAATATTGAAATGACATAATGTGTCCTCACTGCTGTTACCAAATGGGCAGGTGTAGCAGTTCTTATTTTTCCAAATCAATGTATTGGTCAGGATAGTTGGTGGACATGAAAAATCATGATCTATTTCAGGGCAAGAATAAGAATAAGAACAGAAAAAGAATTGTGAAAGAAGTGTTCAGATAGAAACGGATGTTTTGAAGGAAAGTGGAAGATGCATTCTGCAACAGAATGGACCACGGAAGCATGCGAAGCCACTGGCACCAAAGTCAGTTGCTGCTATCCCTTTCTGTCTTCTTTAATAGTTGATATAGGTGTCTACTTGATGTCTTGCTAGAAGACTGATACCCAGTTCCAGCTTCTATGGAACATGTTCTTCATGAGAAGATGGGTGCTAGGTGCAAGTCTCAGATTGTTTTTTGTCTTTTCTTAATGCATCTGGTACAGGGCCTCACTGCACAGCTCCGACTCACAGTGATCCTCCTCTTTGCAGGCTTTTCAGTACTAGGCTTACAGGTGTGTGCCACCAGCCAGACCTTGGCACAGCATGCCTGGGCGCAAGTCTAGTGCAGACTAAACTGGGGATTGCACCCTGGCCCTGTGCTTGCCTAAGCAGGTGCTTCATCAGCTGAGCTATCTCACCAGTCCTGCAAGGCTCATCTTCATCCACTGGCAGCCTTAAGTATTGCTATTCTGTAGCCCTGGTTCATAAGAATCCTCAGTTGGAAAGTGGTGGCCCACTGCGCCAGCCCCATTGCCATGCCCTGGCCTCTCATGGCACCATTTTAGGCATAAAAGTTTCCTGAAGATTAAGAAAGCTCCCGATGACAGTAAAGGTAATATTAATGAAGATATTTAATTTATGAAATTAAATGTACCAATGAATTTGCCATCCAGTGCTGGGACTCAGTACCTGACATGCACATTTTAAAGGAGTGAGGTTGAATTTTTCCTACAGTTTTATGGGATCCAGTCCATGTTAGTCTGGCTCCATGACAGGAGCATCATGGCATAAGTACACAGTGAGCTAAAGGTGCTTAGTTTATGGTTTCCAGGAAACAGAGTAGGACATGAGCACCAGAGAGGAGGCAACCGGACCAGTGATCAGACACATATGGACTATAACATCCAGTCTTTATGACCCACCCAGACACATGCAGAATCCAGTCCTCCATGTAGGTCCTGAAACCAATGAAGTTGACACTATCAAGCTTAACTTCCAGGACCAATATTTGGAAAATGTCTATTATCCAGTAAACAAATATTTTCCAGATGACTAGCAAAATAATACATTGATAAGTGAATCAATCAAAATGTAAGGGAAATAGAACTCTCTAAGGTAACAGTATATACAAAGTTCATTGGTACAGTTTAATATTCCATATAGTAATTGGCATTCAAGAATTACTAGTTATTCTTTTTTCAATGGTTTTGCTGCAGGAGCACAGGTATAGTGAAAATCATCACTAAATCAAAGTCAACATGGAAAGGAAGAGACTCACATTAATATCACTGTCATGGCCACGTGGACTCCTGCAAGTCCACTACTACTGGCCATCTCATCTACAAATGCAGTTGCATCAACAAGAGAATCATTGAAAAATTTGAAAAGGAGGCTTCTGAAATGAGGAAAGGTTCCTTTGATATTTCTGGGTCTTGGACAAGCATAGAAGGTCACTCGTAAAGACGGCAATGCCAGCAGAACCACACTGCTTGAAGCTTTGGATTGCATCCTCCAACCCACTCGCCCAACTGACAAGCCTTTGGAGTTGCCCCTCCAGGATGTCCACAAATTTGTTGGTATTGGCACTGTGTTTGTGGCCACAGTCGAGTGGAGACTGATGATCTCAAACCAGGCATGGTGGTCACCTTTGCTCAAGTCAGTGTCATAAATGAAGTCAAGTCTGTTGAAATGCACCATGAAGCTTTGAGCGAAGCTCTTTCTGGAAATAATGTGAGCTTCAAAGTAAAGAACGTGTCTGTAAATGATGTCCAGCATGACAGTGTTGCTGGTAACAGCAAAAATGACTCCCCAAGGGAAGCAGCTGGTTTCACTGCTCAGGTGATTATCCTGAACCATCCTGGCCAGATGAGTGCTGGCTGTACCCCTATCCTGGAATGTAACACAGCTCACATTGCTTGCAAGTTTGCTGAGCTGAAAGAAAAGATTGATTGCTCATCTGGTGAGAAGCTGGAAGATGGGCCCAAGATTTTTAAATCTGGTGATGCTGCCATGGTTGACGTGGCTCCAGGCAAGCCCCTGTGTGTCGAGAGCTTCTCTGACTTCCCACCTCCAGGTCCTTTCACTGTTCCTAATATCAGACAGACAGTTGCTGTGGGTGTCATGAAAGCTGTGGACAAGAAGGCTGCAGGAGCTGGCAAGGTCACCAAGTCTGCCCAGAAACCTCAGAAGGCTAAATATTATCCCTGACACCTGCCACTCCAGTCTTAATCAGTGGCAGAAGACGGGTCTCAGAACTGTTTCTCCCAATTGGCCATTAAGTTTAATAGTGAAAGACTGGTTAATGATAACAATGCATCATAAAACTTTCAGAAGGAAAGGAGAATGTTTTGTGGACCATTGTGTCTGTGTGTGTGTGTGTGTGTGTGTGTGTGTGTGACAGTTATTAAGTTATTAGTTTCTAAAATGAATACTTTTAAATAGAAAAAAGTTGACCAAAAATCTGTCACAGAATTTTGAGACCCATTAAAACAAAGTTTAATGAAAAAATGTTAATGTTTGCATTTTAGCTACATTCAAAGAATTTTATGCCAAAATAAGTACAAAGCCAACTGCAATGAACCACCTTTTAAGAATTCTGCCCTTGTAAAATACATAGCATTGGAAGAGAGGATTCTCTTTCTGTTTTCCAGATAAAATGGCATATTGCAGCAGACTGAGCCGATAGGCTGGAAAGAAAACCTAGTCCAAGTCTATGCTTACTGTCCTTCAGGGCAGTTGTTTCTTTTCTAAGGATGATGGAGACCTCTGAAAAATATCTCCATTTGTTTTATAAAAGTGTTGCTGTGCCTAATTCAAATTATGGTCATCTCTTGTTTAATTCTTATTTTTAGACGACCATTAATAAAACCTATACCATAAAATTATCTTCTTGAACCCCTTGCACTGACAGTAGAAAAATCAATTTGTTAAGGTTTAAGTACTGCGCAGACCAAAGTAAAGGAGCAATGATATGATTATAATTCTCCTGTCATGTGTTTTCCATGAAATGTGATGTGAAATTAGGAGCGTTGCATTGAGGATTTCTTCTGGATGAGATTATTCATCCATTTCCATTTCCTTATCTATTATGAGCCGCTTGCAGATTGCTCAAGTAATGGGTCACGTTGCTTTTGTGGTTGTTCAGAAAGAATAGAGTTCAGTTTTTTCAAACAACAAAAGAGAGAGTTCTGATGGTTTTCTAAACTTACATCCTTTTTTTGGTCCTTTCTGCTGATGGTGACATTTATCTCTCAGAGGTTTGGCTCTGTTTTATCTTATTTCTGTGTTTGAGTTTTTAGATTCAGTGATTTTGAAAATTGATTTTAAAAATTTGATTTAGTAATGCTTAAAATATTTCCCAGTGTGTTTGTGTTGTAATTGAAATTGTTTTTTAATTTTTGTTTTATTGAAGTACAAATATCAGTGTGACAGTTTTAAGATACCTTGACAAGATGGACTTGATAAATTAATACATTGCAAACTGTTTTCATAATGTTTTGGTATCATAGAAGGTGCACACATGATATTACATTTACAGATATTATTTTAGCAGATATTTCTTATCAGTGAATTAAGAGTGTAGATGCTTACTTATCTTATTTTTTATACCTGAATTATATCAAAAATTCAATAATTATTTTCCTAGTGGATGACCATAGTACTAGAAGCCGACATAATATCCTGTCCAGCCACCATTAGTGCAGGTCTTGCCTCTCATAGAATTATGTAGAAGCACAGCATTATCAATCCCAACTGTACTGTCTATACACGCACATCATGATTTTTTCTTTCTACACCTCTTCCTATGTCTACACCTGTCAAAAGTGGGCACTCCATTGTCACTCAACTAACTTAGGTGCTTGAACTTTACACCACAATCCAACATAGTCCAGAATTCCACAACAATAGTGAGTTATTCAAAGAAATTCTCAACCATAGCCATTTACAGCTCAGCTTAATATTATGGCCCCACGATGTATATTTGATTTTATACCTTTCTTCTGGATGGTTAAGACCTAGATAGATCAAGATTTATATATCAACACATGAACTTTATATTTCCTATGTGGTCAGTGAAGTCCTCTCAGGGTTTATCTTGTAGTCCTGTACATTATTCTGTAGCTCCTTTGTCTGTGTCATCCATGTGGATGAGTCACGGCCAATGCTTGACCAGTTTGCTCTCTGTGAGAGCTTGAGAGAAAGTTTTCTCTTCATGTGACTCTCCCCAGGCACACTATAGAACTTCAATCTCTTTCCTCTGTGGCTCCATAATCTCCTTGTTCAGAAAATTTGGAGCTTACCTGAGTTTCATGATGTTGCAGTACAGGTTCTCCTATGTCTTGAGTCTTCGCTGACCTTGAAAGGCTAGGGCCTAAATGTTGGCTGGCCTTGTGGCTCTTCTATTTCTCCAACTCTGACTTGTGATCTTAGGTTGTTAACCATCCAGAAGAAAAGCTGATTAGTATCCTGCAGCATATGCCATTCACGCCTGCTAAGTGTGTACACTGGAATCTTCAGGTCCTATGCTCAATACAAATGATGTTGTTACTCTCATGCACAACCTGTGACTCAAGCCCTTACATTACCCTATGAATTAACATCTGTAAGCATATTCACAAGAATTCATTTTCTAAGTGCTTTTCACTTAGCGCTCATCAGAATTCTTGGCACATAGTAGTTCTGCCTTGAAAATGTCCTCAGTATCTCCTTTTTTTCTGTTCTAATTAGTAGTGTGTTTTTTAAATAGTTTTATTGAGAAACAAATAGCAATGAGACAGTTTCAAAACTTATTAGTAGTATAGATTCAATAACTAATACATTTCATATTGTTGTCTTATTGGTTATTCATAGTACAAGAAGCAGATATGATATTCTGTCCACAAACACTATTAGAACAAATCTTTCTGTTTATTGAATTAAGAGAAAGTAGTTGTGTATCTATCCTATTTTGAATATACTGATACAAAATGGTCCTTTACTTGTATCTCTTTTTTGTTTAGTTTTGTCAGAGATGGATATTCTATTGTCATTTAAATATTGTAGATGTGTGAATTCAGCAAAATATTCCAATATAGTCCAATACTTATTTGAGTTAAAATTTAAATATACAAAAGATCTAGAACTATAATGACTATAAATTTTGCTTGCTATTACCAAACACAGGAGTATTGAAGAAATAAAAAACTAATTCTATAGCAGGAGGCAGAATTCTTAATCTTTAGTACAGAAAAACATGTGGTAATGTACACATCAAAAAATAATATGTCACAGAGGTGTACAGAACAAAATATTCAAAACTCCAGGTGTACAATTAAAGTCCCTGGAGAAAGCAGAGGAAATATTTTCTATTAAATCTTTGAAATTCTGTCCTTTAAAACCATTGTGGGACTTTTGGCTGTCAAAATGGCCAAGTATACATAACTCAGGGGAAGGGAATGATGGAATTGTATTTTACACCTGCAACTTGGGGGGTCATAGAAGCTTTGAGTAAAAAGTGAATTTCACAGCAGTGTAGGATAAACATAGCTTGCTGTGAGTCGCTTACATTTCCAGGCTCAGCTGGAAGTGACTATTGGTATAACAACGCTGTGTTACAGACCTGATGTGCAGAATTAGAAGGCCTCCTTCAGGATTCCCATCCAGCAATGAGATGTGAAGATGCAGTTTTATATCTTTCAAGTTCTTTTTTATAAAATAAGAAAAATAATATGATGTAGTTTATTTTGTCAATGAAGTTGGAAATGTATATTAATTGACTAAAATCGTGGTAAAAATGTTCTAACTTTGGAGGGCTGCAAATGTAATTTGAGATTAAATTCTACCAAGTAGCAGTGGGCCACAAAGGAATTCTGAATTCAGGAATAAAACTCTGGAAATGTTGAGGTAAAAAATGGAAATATTCTGAAAATCTGAATCACTGATCATGAAACTAAACAATTTAGAAGTAGAATATTTTCATTATAGTATTCAAGCTATTCTGATAAAATACTTTGTTAATTATCTCTGCAAGTAACTACAAAAAGTACTTCATGTTAACAAATTTAATCTACTTCAAAGTTTTAAAATTTAAATTATGAAATTTTCTGTACTCAAAGGTGTCTTAAGGTTTAAGACTTTGCTTTTGTTTTTCAGAGTATACTTTCAGGAACAGACTTTCTTTTCCATGTCTAGATTAATTTTCTTCAAACCATGCATGGTGTTGCACACCTGGAATCCCAATGTTTGGGAAGTTCGGACGGAAAGATATCCATGAATTCAAGACCAGCCTAAATTGCATATTGAAGCCCTATCTCAAAAAACTACAATTAAGTATCCTGTTTAACCATCTGTATACTCAGAAGCTTCTGTAGTCATGAGCCTAGAAGGGTTGGCTATTGTTTGAGATGACAGAAGGTTTTGACATTACTCACATAGTGTTAGTTTTATTGACATAGAGAAAGCAAGGATTATGGATATGGGAAGGCTTTCACACAGATTTCGGAGGAAGTTCTTGATGGTTAGGCAGTCAGCCCCTGTGATGTCCATACAAGAACCAATGAGAAAGAAGTTAACAGTGCTGCAGAGACAGTCCAAGGTTGCAGATGCCAGGAGCTTGGACTAGCTGTAGTTCATATTTATTCTAAAATTACTTTTTAATTTTATGTATTTATTTATTTACTTTTTGTATTTTAGTAAGGGACTACAGAGTCTCATTAAGTAGATCTGACTTGTAATGATCTGCCTGTGTTCAGCCTGCTGAGCACTGAGATTATAGGCGCGTGCCACTACACGCAGTCTCAATTGCCTTCTCAGTGCATCCTGGTGGGCAGGGCCGGCACAGCATGCCAGGGATCAAACCCCTGTCTCTGCATCTGCCTAAGCAGGAGCTTTAATCTGCTGAGCTTTTTGACTGGCCCTCTGATAGTATTTTAAAATTTCTCCATTCTCTCTCTTCTTTTGTAAAAAAAATCACATTGTATATGCAGAGTAACACTGATATTAATCCCGGCTAAATCCTCATTAGAAAATAAGAAAGAAAGATGTCCTCAAAGAAAACTCCGCAGATTATTAACCTTGAATCATTGACCTATTATAACTAGTTTTTAAAATGAAAAATAAAGGATATTCTGCTAAACGTACCTGAGAGAATTTGTGCTCAAAAGATTTCAACTGAAAAATACACAGTGTGCTAAGGAGCTGTCATCACATGTGCTTGTAATCTAAGTGATCTGAGTGGCTGAGGCTGGGCAATTGCAAGTTTGAACCACGCCTGATCAATTTTTAAAGATACTTTGTCTCAAAATTAAATTTAAAAATTTACAAACATCTGGGCATGTTTTTCATTGCAATGATCCTGGTTCAATTCCCAGTAATATGTATAGAAACAGGATAGATAGATGATACATAGATATATAGAGAGACTTATAGACAGACAGATGACAGATAAATAGATAATGAAGATCTTGAAACTAAGAGAAAATAGCACAAAATATAATCTTAGACCTACTAAGAGAAAATAGCACAAAATATAATCTTAGACCTAATGAACATTAAAAAGAAGAAAAAGTATATAAAACATCATCTCTATTTTTTTCTATGATAGACAGCTCAGTCGAAAATTATAACATCATCATATAAAGAGATATACATCTAGTTGTAAAAACAGTATCACAAAAATTGGAGTTATTGAATGACTCTTGTCTCTGACATTTATTTTTAAATATTAACTTTAAGCAAATTCATATAATGTAAATCTATAATTCCTAAATCACAACTAAAAATGTGAAAACTAGAATTGAAAGGTCAAAATTAAACCCAAGTGGACTAAAACCAATATCTAGATAAAAGGCCATAAAGGAAGCACAGAAAAGCCAAAGCATAACACCTATAAAATAAAGAGTGATAGAGTTAAATGAAATTATAAACAGTCATAATGAATTTAATTGAATCAAAAAGGAAAGACTGAGACTGAATTACAAACGTGAAGAAACAATCATACTTTAAAGTATTTACTTTAAAAGGACTTGGTTAAATAGGAAAATGGAAAAATGTACTTGGCTAAATAGGAAAATGGAAAAATGTACTTCAGAACAAAATTCAAAAGAAAATACTGAATTTTATATGAGATAAAGTAGGACAAGGTTAAGAAATCTTATGAATGATAAATTCAGATGCTAATGCAAATAGAGCTTAATTCATCTGAGAAACATCAGCATCCTATATAACGTATGATGTATATTTCAGTGATGGAATTTTATGACCAATCACATGAGCACAATAAATTAAATTTAAAAGCAATAGCAAGGTATTATAAAACTTCACACATATGGGAACTTATAACCAGGATAGAGACAGATGACAGATAGATAGTAGACAGACAGACAGACAGACAGACAGACAGACAGACAGACAGACAGACAGTCTTTTCATACCAAAATTGTATAAATACCTTAGGCAAAGAATAACATCTACAAACAGTTCAATACTAAACTTATTGAGGCACCACAACCTTAATGCAAGTTACCTTGGCCTTTACGATTACAAGAAGTCCTCAGAGTCATGGCCTTGGCTGCTAGACATTTGCTTGTCGGTGGGCAGCCTTGGTCATTCAAATCGCTGCACCTGCATTTGCAGTGATTTTCTCTAAGACCCAGTAGGGTGCATGTTTTCTGCCATATGCAACATCCGCTAAGGTTCTCCACAAGAGGGCAACACTATCTGTTGAAAAAAACACCATACTATTTTTGTTTTCCTAAAGCAAGTATACATTTTTAATGGGCATGATGTTTTTCTACAAATTCATAAATTTCAAATATTTGGATAGTTTTCAAAAGATGATATCTAAATGACTAAAAACATAAGAAATGTTCTCATTCTTATTAGAAATTAGAAGATAAAGAGAAATAAAACCATAATAAAATAACATTTGACACTCGATCAACATGATTAAAATTTTATTTGTTTATTTATTTATATGGCAGAACTGGCGATTGAACTCAGGCCCTTGCACTTGCCAGGGAAGCACTTATTCCACTGAGCCATCTCCCCAGCTCATGATTAGAATTTTAAAGGCTAAAAATACCAAATGTTGGAGAAGTGTATCAAAAATGTATTGATAAACTCCAGCTTATTGAAAGTGAGCACATATGCAGATTTAGCCTGAGCAATTCTGCGGCTAGACGTGTGCCCAAAAGAACTGCAACTATTATCCAATGAAGGAAATATAGCAAATGTAATCACCGTAACCTGAAGCAGAAAAAGAATTCTTAAATACTGGAGAATAACAATGCCTCTTTTAATATAATGGTATATTAATCATAAAAAGAATTGGACTACTAACATGTGTATATGTAGAAACTATGCACATACGCATATATACAAGATTAACAAGTGCACTTGTATTTCAAAAGAAGTGTGTAAAATGTATTCCACTTTATCATTTTACCTTTATATACGGAACCCTGCTTCAAGATAAATCTTGCTCTTTAGTACCATTTTAAAATAAACCCACAGATTTTGTTCCGGTTTCACTTTCTTCTGCAGATGATTTGCTTTTGTCTCTACCTTTCTCTCGTAAGATCGTTCAGGGAGCTGTCCATAGTCACTACTGTGTTTCGTGCTGGTTTCTCCTGCAGATCCTTCAGTCATCACGTGCCATCAACATTCACCTAGAACTATTGCTATCAAAATTATCGATAAGTTCCACTCTATAGAATCAACCCTATCAGACCCATGAGATCCATCAGCACTGACCGAAATACGCTCTTTGCTTGTCTTGTGGATGCCTGTCTTTCTTGGTTCTCTTCCTTCGCTCCTGACCTGTATTGCTCGAAGCTGTAACTGAAATGCATAAGGCAATATTTGCAATGGTGTAGAGAGTCACTAATTACATTTTGAAAATAAATGAATGATTGTGTTTTAAAAGTCACTATTTCTCTTTATTGAAGATAATCATAGGATAGAGTCAAGTATATTTAATGAACAATTGAATACTAGTCCCTTACATTTTTCTCCTAAAAATGGCTTCACATGAAAAATAAAAGTTAGGGCTAGGGAGGGTGCTCAGTGGTTTAATCGCATGCCTGGCAATACGAAGACCTGGGTTTGGTCCCTGGTACCTCATGCTGTGCCCCAGACATGCTGTCCTGACCACTGAGACTGGGCATGGTGGCATATGCATGTAATCCCAGCACTGTGGAGGCTGAAACAGGAGGATCACTAACAGCCTGAGCTGTGAAGCAAGACCCTGTACCAGATAAATAGATAATTTTTAAAGAGAAAAATAAATGTTAAATTAAAAAATAAATTGTATAGTATAATGATAATTTTAATATATTTTATTATTAAAGCACACAATTTTTACACTTTAATTTTAGTATTATCTTTATAATTAGAGTATAAATAGCAAGACTTAGCATTTGTATACAGTTATTAATACTAACATTATTCAACTACATGATGTCAATAGATGTCTCAAAGGTCTTCTTTCTCTGCATGTAAGGTTTTATGCACAAATTACACACTTGTCAAAAACCATTTTAAATTAAATAATGATAAGTAACTACACAGAAAATCACACTCTGAAGACCATTAAAAATTTATTTCTCTATTTGCAGAACTAACAAAAATAGAGCATTTTTGATTGTCAAAGAATAAGCTTATTCCTTCTTTTTTTTAACCAGGAATTGAGCTCGTGACCTCGTGCTCACCAGGCAGGCACAGTGCCACTGAGCCTATCCTCATTCCTAAGTTTATTTCTTCAACATGATGCATACAGATTTTGTACATTTATTATAAAATGACAAGTACAGTAATACAACATTAAATTACAGTATAATGTGAAGCACATACTTGTATTTTCTTCAATTAAAAATATTTTATCTAAGATTATTCTCTCCAAAATTTTAGAAGTATTGGATAACTGTCATGAGATTTTTAAAAGGAGATGCGCTTTTAAAGACTGACATATTTGAGGTATGTTCTGGTAACATAATTATTTCAGCAAGACCTGGATTATTGCATTACCTTATAAACATTGGCTTCTTTCAGTGGAGAAAAATCATTTTATAATGATTATCAGACAGATGTGATTTAATAAATATTTGAGAATAAAAGGACTGCACAATTTTAATGGATGTGTAATTGTGATTCCCAAGTATCTTTCCTTCCTCAACTAATTGGGTAATGACATTGCTAGAATTAATTCAAGGTCATCAGTTTGCACATAGTACAGATGGTTTCCACTATTTCATGAGTATATAGGGGATTCAAGATTACTATTGCCTGCTGCTTTTCAAACTAATTTTTATTCTTAAAAATCCACATTTTCATTGCAGTTGAACAGCTAACCCATATGTTGCTTTCCAAATACTTAAAAATATCTGTTGCATATAATTATTATAGTGAAACTTGCATATATTAGTTCTTTCCAATATTTTCATAAGGAAAAGGACACTAGCAGTATTTTGGGGTCTGAGTCCATGTGTACATATTCTTTAACAGCTAATGTTTATCTTAAATTATGGACTTAGTGAGAATTTCAACCCAAAACACATTGGATGGCTTATCTGTTCCCACTATGTAATGCATTTCTGTGAACTTCAGAACTGCTTCATGCTGTTTAAGGTATTATGTTAATTACCTTGCAGCTAGAAAACCTGGCTTTAAGATATCTTTTCTACCTTCCCCCAGTAGTCATGATAAATAAGGATGAGGTATTTCTGTGCTTTTGTCAGACTTCTGATATGCCAGGAAAATGTTTGACAACTTGCACATTTCTGATGCAGCATGATTGGTTAAATGCTTTATTAAAAATACTACTAGTAATGACACTTTCTGTTAATACTTAAGAGTCATTAAGGCACTCTTACACATGAATGACCTTTACACACACACACACACACACACACACACACATTTCTGAGAAATCAAGAGTCATCATTCTACAAATGACAGCATCTCAGACTCATACATTTTAATTCACTTCCTCAAGCCCTTGCAGCCAGAGAGTGAAAAAGAAGACAGAGAAGTATAAGATTTACTGTGGCGTTGGTTTTCCTAGAGCTCATTCTGCTCCAAGAGGGAGGTCCAGTGCTTTATCTTTTCTTTTATTTTTCTGTCAATGCTAAGTTACTAACTAGTCAAGCAAGATAGATTGGCAGGATAATTTTGTATTCTCGGTTATTTTGAAACAGAATTTTGTCAGAGTTCTCTAGAAAAAATACAGAAATATATTTATACATATTCATATATGGCCCATATATACTCATATATGGGAGTATATACTCCATATTGACTATATATATATATATATATATATATATATATATTATATATTATGAAGCCTATCAAGTCTCAAGAAAGTACAAAAGTATAGGGTGAGAAAGAAAGCTAGAGATCAGAGGCGGATGCAGAAAGAGAGGCTATACTCAATAAAAAGCCAAAAAGCCAAGGGTTTAGTTCTTATCTAAAGGTAGGCAAGTGTGGCTCAGGAAGACTTTCAGTTTGCAGGCAAGAAAAATCTGATGCCTAGGTAAGAAGTAACCAGACATGTGGAAGAGGAGGGGGCTTTGCTGTGTAATAATACTTCAACTAATTGAATCAGTTTTGTCTGTGTTTCTTAGGTTATTATATGAATTTAAAGCATATCCCCACCCTTCCTCCAAGAAACACCAAGTACAGTTTTTGATCCATATGTGGACACATTATGGACCAGAAAAGTTGATGCTCAGAGCCCGCAGCACAGTATAAAGATGGTATTTGCCATAATCATATTCTTTGCTCTATCATTTTAATGCCTACAAATTTTGTGAAAATAAACTTCCATAAATCATTTAAATAAATAGGATATGTATTAGTGAATGTATATTAGCCAACAGTAACCAATGTAGTGAAGTGAAAGAAATCCAGCAAATTGTGTAGGAGACTCTGGAGCACTGCACATTGCACATAAATAGCTAAGTTTCTGTCTTTTAAAGAAGAGATGTCCTAGGACTCATCTGGGGGACAGAATCACCTGAAGTAGATGCTGAAAGAGAGGCTACACTCAATTAGATCAATGGACAAGGCCTACGAAAAGTCTGAGTGAAATAAAAAGACACAAGTATGCCAAAGACAAAGATTTTGTTGAGGACTTTCCAGGCTCAAACAGCAGATGAGAATTAGCAGGATTGTAACTATTATCAAATTCTGAAATAGGCAATATTTCACCCTAAGAATAAGAGAATTGGCCAATGGCTTTGAGTCAAGAGCTAGTAGAACAAGAGATACTAAATGTCAGAAAAAAATTATATGAAGGATTGAATAAAATGCAACCAAAACTAGGACATGCAGACAACCTTATCACAAATGAAAATTCAATAATCACTAGGTCCAGAAAAAAGGGAGATAGAGTGATTAACTCCTGTAATCCAAGCATTCCAGAGGCTGAGGCAAGAGAGTCACAACTTCAAACACAGCTTGGCAAAAATAGAGATTTAATGAAGCCCTACTTCATTATAACAATAGTACAAAAGGCATTGCTTATAGTTTAAAGGCTCTAAACTCAGTGTCCAGTTGCACATCAATTAGTAAATTAATTTGTATATACATATGAATACACAGAGAGCTATCAGAAGCCTCAGTGACTATCTATATTTAAAAATAACAAAGTTTGGAAAAATCATGGTTTGTTCAGAAAAATTTTAAGACTATAAATTTTCAAAGGAAAATAAGATCTTGGAATATGCTGAGGAAGTAGTAACACATTTCTGGTTAAGACATGCAAGTGGTAACTAAAGTAGATGTAATGTCATAATTTAGTAAACACATTAATCATCCTATGACATAGTTCAGAGCGATAATGAGATTCTGAGTTTCTAGTACTACTTTTATGTAGTGTGTCCAAAAATTCTTTCAAAATAAATAAAAAATGATAAAATTACTAGGAAATGATGAAAATATAAAGATCATAAGGCAGAGATGAGAAAATAGAAAAATAACTGCATGATAAGTGGGAGAATGTGCCCAAGAGTGAGTTAGATGGTCAGGTGGAAAAAAATGCAGACTGACACACAGAAGGCTGCAAATGAAAGGGCACTGCTGAGGAAAATGCCACTCCCTGATCAACTGCAGAGGAAAACAAGTCAACCAGCCTTGGCTGTTGACTGCCACTACTCACTTTCTGAGCATCTAAGACCTACTGTGTTCACCACACCCATCCTGTGCCCCACATGCTCATTTGCATAGAAAAGCACCCATCAGTTAGACTCCTGTCAAAGCAATCAGCCGCACATGCAGTAAGACCTTTAAGATTTTGGAATGTTCCAGGCCTTAAGGTCCTGACTTGTTTGAAGCCCTACAACGTATTTCCAGAAATACTGAATACTGTACATAGTGCTATATTTTTGTCCTCTTCCTTCTGCTTGGATTCTTCTGATCAACATAAACAAGTATCTACTACAGCAAAGGAAGACATTAGCCATTGGCAATTACTGAGATCATGAGCAGTAGAATTTCTTCTTACTTTCTTATCTGTCATTCTTTAGAAAGTATGAAATTGAAATAAAATAAATTTCTATTAAAAGTGCTCTGTTCTCTTACTGCAGTCCTGATAAGCAATGTTACTGGATCCAGGCCAATCATAATTTAATCACAGTGCACCTATTAGCTAACACAAGTTCACTCTAATATCTTTTTCTCTGCCCCAGTGCGGTAAAAAGCCAAGGTTAGAGTGTAGTGTGCTTGAAATCAGCTAGTTATAGGGCACATTTCTCCCTAGTCTTCTTATCAATCTGGACAAAGGAACCAGAGATCAGAGCTTCTTAAGATGCCAGGCCATTGTTGATTATTACAATAAATTTGTTTTACAGATAATTAACCCATTCTGTCACTGAATTTACAGGCTTTAATCAAGAGTTTGAAAACATAAAGTTTGTATTAGTTCCTTTCCTAATTTTCCTTTTGGATTAATCTATCTATTGGAATTGTAAGTGAGCTAGTAAATTCTCTCCCTTTGCATTCTACATCTTCAGACTATTTAAAAGGTAAACAGCCCTTTTAGTGCTTACTATTCTAAAGTGCAGTCATATAAAGAGGAATGAGTGACACTTCCTGTCCTGAAGTACACTGCACAGTGGCAAAAGATTTACATTTATTGCTCTATTAATTAAAAGAAAATATGATGTGAAGGTTACAGTTGATATTTAAGTGCTTCTTTTGGGACTTACAATGTGTAAGACAAAGAGTTCTGAGCATACAGAATATTCTAATTCTAGGTGTCTCAGCCCCTTCAGTGATACCCTAGACAAGAAAATTCCTTTTAATGGGGAGATGTCTTGAGCATATTAAGAGGACATACTAGTACCTACTAGGTAGATGCTTCTAATACACCTCAATAAGCAACAAAAGACATGCCCAGAAATTGTTAACTTATGCCCTACCAAGAACCATGGCTATAGCTGTAGAGAAGGATATTAGCACTATAAAAGCAGCTAGAGGAAATATTCCCCATAGAGTGTAGAAAGAAAAAATGAAAAAAAGGAAGGAAAGGAAAGGAAAGGGTCAGAATGAATGAATGAATGAAAGAAAAAAAGAGGAGAAAAATGTCTGAGAAACCAAAAAAAGCAAGAATTTCTAATAGGAATCTGACCAGTGGTGTCTCATGTCATACTCAGTAATACATGAGATGGGGTAATGACATTTAAGCTGCATGTTAAGTATGATCTTCAAATATTGACCCTTTGCAGATAGCATATTTCTTCAATCCACTTCTTCTGAAGCAGTCATACTCAACTGTGTTACATGACCACTCAACTTCCAAAATTTCAAATTTAATTTTTCTTAAATATCTCAAGAGAATGATGTATAACATATATTATATACACAACTTTTTCACAGTTGAGATCACCAAGGCATGCAGAGTTTAAGCAATGTACAGGGATTTATTTATTACAGACGCTGTATAGCCAGGCCAATGGTGAAAAGACTAGTGACCCTAAGCAAGTTGTGAGAGCATATTTTACGGGGAATTTAGGCATGAGAGGGGGACATTCCTGAGGAAGATGCAAAATTTGGGCTACCTGAGTAAGAGTCTAGTTCTGGCTGAGGGGTGGTGTTGAATTCCAGGTGCTCTGGAGGCACAGCATCACATTTTTTCATGGAAGCATTTCTCTGTAGGTTGAGCTCCATGGTGCAGCTCTCAGCTTCCTGTTAATGACATGCACTTGCAGATTTTCTTGGGGAGTTTCTCATCTCCTCGTTGGGCAGGGGTCTAGTTTGGAGATCTGAATATGCACATAAATATATTATGCATCCTCAATTAATAGCCCATTCTCTAGTTTCATTTTATGTTTCCTTTATTGCCTCTGTGATTTTCTGTTGTCTCTAGTAGTGTAAGATAATATAATGTATATTGAGTAAATGCTTCAAGTTGGAGTTCCTAGCTCTCAATTTGACATGAAAAAAAACTATTCACTTAAACTCTCAACTACAATTCAGTCACCTGTAAAATGGAATTGTGCACTCCCTCTAACTCTTATCTTCTACATAAGATCTGAAAAATAATCACCATGAGCACATCACAATAAAAATATTCGTTGGTTTTTCTTAAAAACTATCTAAAGAAGCACATGGATATTACAGAAAAGATGGTGTGCCATAATGTGATGTAACCATATAACTGTGCAATAAAATTTAAATGGTATATTTGAACGGGAATGAAAAAAGCAAATACAAGCATATAATATGAGATTATATCTAAACATGTCATGTGATTCTCAGAGCAATGTTTTGAAAAGTTGAATGTTCCTATGTTGTAAGAATAGGGTTTAAATTATTATCTCAGTTAATTTTCTTCTTTTCTTGGACAAAATACCCAACACTCAAAATTAAAGAAAGAAAAATTTATTTAGTTCACAGTTAGTAGAGGTTTCAGCCCATACTCAGCTGGCTCCAGGTCAGAGTGGCACATGGCAAGAGAAGCCATTCATGGAGGTGGAAAAAAGTGAAGCACAAACAGAGGGAAAGCAGCTGTGGCTGCTTGCAAACCTCTTTCCCCTCCTTACATTGTAATACAGATTACCCATCCCAGGGAAGTGTAGCACTCACACATAATCCCATACTGGATCATCAATTAATTATAAACTCTAGAAGCCACCCCAGCTCTGCCTGAGGCTTTCACTGCACAACTAGATAGAAACCATAAAATTCTGTCGCTGGCCCCCCCAAAGACTCATGCACATCACTTTATGCAAAAGGCATTTTAGTCCATCTCTAAGAGTTGCCAAATTCCTCACAGTTTCAGCATTCTTAAAAAGTCTCCTCCAAGAAGACAAATTCTTAGCTATGAGGCCCCGTACAAATGAGAAGTTAAACACTTCTGACATTCAATGACATAAGATAAACAGTACTATTCCAAAAAGGTATAAACAAGGGGATAAAAAAAATTAGGATCAAAGCAAGTCCAAACTCCAGAAGGGCAAACATTACATCCTGTAGTTCCATGTGGAACACCCAAAGCAATCAGTGGCAGATTTTGAGCTCCAGGTGGCTCCGCCTTACAGTACTTCCCATGGTTTCTCCTTTGGGCTGGCTTTGCTCCCTCCTTGCAGTTTTCTTCAGATTATCAACATTGCTGGCTTTTCTAAACTTCCAGGGTTTCCAGCACGCTAGGATTCTCACATACAGCTTCACACGCTGCTGTCCCATGGGCACACTGTCTGGCCTTTCAGACCTTCTTCTTCAATCTGGGTGCAATTCTTCTTAACTTCAGAACTCTTGCACTCTGCAAGAACCTAAAACCAATGCCATATGGATGATGCCAAGGTCTGCTGCCAGCTGACATATGGGCCAGGTATTCTCTATTAGCTGTAGGGTTCAAATGCCTGGACCTCTGAGCATACTGAACCTAATTCTGTGGGATTATTTCTCCATAATGCCACCATTCTGGAACTTGGTATGGCAGCCACCACAATTATGAGACATGGTGCTCTGCAGCTTTCTCCACCAAGAAAAGTTTCATCCTTGAAGTTTTGAGTCTGGAAGGGGTACAGACTCTTGCCCCTTACTGTGATGCCCTGGGGCCATCCTTTCTATTCTCTTCTTTCTCAGCAGTGGAGATCCTCTCAGCCTTATCTTTGTTTCTGCTTCCTTTCTGAGCAAATTCACATTTTGAATCATCCATAAATCTTACTATTTAGCTCAGTTTGTGGATGTTTCAGTCCACACTTGACTGGCAGAAGGCCACAGTTCATGGCTGCAGAAGATAGCAAAAAATAAGTGGAGGGACCACAGCTGTGGATGCTAGGAAGCCTATCTCCCCTCCTTACATTGTAATACAGTTTACCCACCCCAGGGCAGGTATAGCACTCACACCCATAATCCAAGCATTGGATCATTCATTAACTGCAAACACTAGAAGCCACCATAATGAGTGCATGAGGCTCTTGGGGAAACACAAACCATAGCAATTATTAATGGATATAATAGATTTTTTTTTCTACACATGAAATCACTCTACACACTTAATTCAGAATTTTTGCTTTCCATGTACATTTATTGTGACTGTTTTATAATTATATAAATTGTCACTTCTGAGGTGAGATGAAAATTAATTAAATGAAAAAGCAGGCCATGGAGATAACTCAGCAGTCAGAGCACCTACCTGCCAAGCACAAGGACGCAGGTTTGATCCCTGGTATCACTCACCAGGCCAGCCCTACACTGAGCTACCACAAAAACTGGGCATGATAGTCCATGCCTGTAATCATAGCATTATGGAGGATGAGACAGAAGGATCACTAAGAGTCTGAGCTGCATATTGAGACCCTATACCAAATAATTAAATAATTACTAAAAAGGAAAAATGCAATAATACTAGTGCTTCTACTCCCACCATAACTGCTTCTCAAAGACAAGAGGCAGACTATGCAGCCAGTGAGGAAGTTTGTGGATTTAAATGTCTGATTAAGCATGTATTATAACCATAGTGTCTGAGCATACTACAAATTGTTGCATAGATACAGAAGTGTTGGTACCAGACATCCATATATTCTCAAAGTTCATTTTTAAACAGTGAAGAAAGAACCTTAATAAAAATTTTGACTTACAGTTAATTTCTAAATCTCATACAAATACATGTCAGGCAAACCTCATTTTTATCCAGAAAGAAGGCACATATCAGCATCTAGGAATCCTCAACAGAAGGTGAATAGATGTTTTAAGAATCCATCACAATATATCTGAATTTTTACTTTCAATGGAGTTTGTTCCACATTTTCTTTAATCATTAATTTGTTGATGGACAATGCAGTACTACTCAGTCATAAAGAAGGATAAATGGAACTTATTTGCAGGATAACAAATGCACATTTGAATCACATTTTTATGGGAAATAAAATCAGGCATACAAACATAAATATCACATTATTTGTTTCATATATGAACCCCAAAATATAAATAAAGAGCAAAATGAAAGATAGATGATTGAAAGTAGGTAGACAGATTTTTCCCAAATGGGAAGGGAACCAGGAGATGAGAAGACAAGGGAAAGAGAAGCAAATGAAATTTGTGTTACGTGTATTTACAAGGAACATAATCATTATTCACAAGGAATATAATCATTTACTTACATGTACTAAAGAAAAATATTAAAAATGAAAAATGGAATTAAAAAAAGTTAAGCCTTTGAAATACTAATCTTTAGCTTTGGCTGTTCTTATGGTTTAGATTGTTAAGAAAGAAAATATGCCCCAAAGCTCATGAGCTTAGAGAAGGGGGTTTGGGAAGACCACGGGGTCATGGTGGAGTTCTACTGAATGCCTAGGCTGACGGCAGGGTGGAGCAGAGCCCTTTCTGATGCCTCCCTCCTCCTCTATTTTCTTGCCACCATGGTGTGATCAGCATTCCTCTGGGAGACCACATGACGATCCCTTTCCTACCTTGAAACCACCCAAATGTAGAAGGGATCCCTCATGCTCCAGGTCTGAGCTGGTGTTCACTACCAAACACAAGGAAACAGATACACAAGGAAACAAGATATCCTAGGAAACAAGATATGCAAATATAAAGGAATTTAAAAGACTGGC
This sequence comes from Ctenomys sociabilis, assembly GCA_004027165.1. Lineage (NCBI taxonomy): Eukaryota > Metazoa > Chordata > Mammalia > Rodentia > Ctenomyidae > Ctenomys > Ctenomys sociabilis. The sequence goes on along the minus strand of PVKA01006200.1, from coordinate 35,061 downwards.
TTACATTGGCTACCTGCAGAGTCAGTCATGGGAGATTAAAAAATGTCAATATGAGCCGGGCATGGTGGCGCATGCCTGTAATCCCAGCACTCGGGAGGCTGAGGCAGGAGGATTGTTGTGAGTTCGAGACCAGCCTGAGCTACAAAGTGAGCTTAAGGCCAGACTGAACTGCATAGTGAGACCCTGTCTCAAACAGACAAAAAATAAATAAATAAATAAAAATAAAAATAAAAATAAAAAATGTCAGTATGGGTGCAAGGATCTGCAGTGGAAGCCAAAAAAACTTACAAGATGATGGCCCAGACTGGAGCTTCTCTGAAGAGACAAGAGTTAGCCTTCTTTCTTTTTTTTTTTTTTTTTCCGGAACCGGGGATTGAACTCAGGCCCTTGTGCTTGCCAGGGAAGTAATTATTCCACTGAGCCATCTCCCCGGCCCCTTCTAGCCTTCTTTCTTTGTTTTCTTTTTTTGTCATTCTGGAGATAAGCCTCCCTAGCATGGGTCTTCCACACCCAGAACTATGCTGAACTAATTTTTAAAATTAATTAATTAATTTAGTTAGTTATTTGGTTCCAGGGCTTGCTGCACAGCTCAGACTCATAGTGATCCTCTTGTGTCGGCCTCCCTAGTGCTGGGAATGCTGGTGTGCCCCAAAACACAAGGTTCTGGGGCCTGCATAGCATGAGATACTGGGGATCGAACCCTGTCCTTATGCTTATCAAGCAGGTGCTTTGACATAAAGAAATCTCCGTGGCCTGCTGGGCAAATTGATTTTTTTAATAATTTTTTAATCTGTTCTATAACACTATGTAACTCAGCTGTGATCCAAATTTTCTGACCAAGGAGATTACGGGGCCAAACAGGAAAGTGATCGATGATGTAGAATGTCTAAGGAGAGTCACATGGAGAGAAAACATTCTCTCGGGCTTTCACAGAGAGCAAAATTGGTCAAGCAGTGGCTGTGACTCATTCACATGGCTGACACCGACAAAGGATCTACAAACTGCCGTACAGGATTTCAGGATAAATCCTGAGGGGATTTGGCTGACTTTATCAGATACAAAAGTTGAGCGAATTTAATTAAGCATTTGTTGCTCAAATTGACAGAATCAGTTATCCTTCACAAGTCATAATAGAAATAGACTTAAGCCCTTGGAGTTGTATCAGGTATTTTATCCCAGCAATAAGATAGCAAATAAGACAGCCACAAGCTGTATTTAAGATGCATTTGAACTGTTGTTTTTTTTTTTTTTTTTTTTTTTTTTCTAGAGGAGCCTTACTGAGGTATAACTGATACATGAAGAATGATATCTATGTAGTAACTATAGTTGGTGAGTTTCTGCATATGCCCCGCTGTAACAGTTTAACTGCTACGAGGTTATATTAGACATCAATAGGGCTGATATGACTGGAAGTATGATAAAATATGCCATTTGGGCATGAGAATTATTTTGAATTATAAAAAATTGTACATAAGGGGCCCTTGTGATGTTCTTTTTCTTCCAAAAGCCAAGGTAAAACTCTCATGTGAGCAATACTCTTGGTGTACAATGAGGAAAGCAGTAATCTTACCAGTAGAGACACGAAGATAAGCCTGAGAGAAGCCTGTACAACAGACTTTGTTAAACTATCTCAATATTCTTTCCAGAGCTAACTGCCACAGCCCAGACCCCTTAGTCTAGCAATATTTTCAAGATTCACCACTCTTTTCCCAACTCGGGATGCAAACATTATTCTAATGGCTTCTTTGGTCTTCACTGTCCTATGTGTCCTCTCAAGTACAGGTGCCAATCTTTTGTATTCTTTTCTTCCCATTCTGGTTTATGCCAATTTAATTCTCTGGTTGAACCAGACAGTACTAAGAGGTTTAGGTAAAGCTTTGCTTCTCCTTACAGACTATTAAATAAATAATCATGAAAGCAATGCATGTAAAATAAAGCAGGATAACTTTATTAGTTAAAAACAGAAGCTGCACTAATGACACTGAACTAAAACCTTAACAGTGGAATTTTTCTAAGGGAGATTCTAGGCTACTTGACCTCTCCGTTCTTTAAAGGCAAAGAAAAATGATGGTAACATTACATAACACTTTGTTTTATTGTAAGGATTACACCCAAAAAGAACATGGAAAGCATCTTGCCCATTAGCACTTAGCATAAATAATGCTATTAAAATAATAATGAAGAGTCATTATATCAGAACTATCCAGCCCATTCAAAATTCTAAATGGTTATGTATATATATATATATATATATATATATATATATATATATATATATATATATATATATATTATTAAATATAAAATATATTAAATATTTTATGTTGTGTTGTCTTGGTTGCTTTTCTCTTCTTGCTGGGGTAAAATATCTGATGCTCAAAATTAAGGAAGGAAAGGTTTATTGTTTTCTCAGTTTGTAGAGGTTTCAGTCCATAAACATCTGGCAACAAAGTAGGGTGGCACATGGAGGAGTGTAGTGGTTCACAGAGGAAGGAAACAGCCAAAAATCAAAAGAAAAAAAGGCAGGAGCAGCAGCACCAGGGGCAGAGATCAGAGAGAGCAAGGCTTTCTCCATTTCTTATACTGGATTGAGGCTATCTGCCCCAAGGGAGGTGTAGCACTCATGCCTATACTCCCAGCAGCAGTCACATGCAAAATCTCAGCATTGGATCATGAATTAATCACAACCTCTAGAAGTCCATCCCATGACTGTATGAGGCTTTGGTGTGAAACTAGACACAAAGGAATACACACACACACACACACACACACACACACACACACACACACATATATATATATATAATATGTAGTTATATATATGTATTTATTTATATTATATCAATTTATATCTATATCACATCATTCTATCTTTGTATTTTTTTCTCCAAATACTCTGACATCACTATAGTGACTGTATTTCACAGCTAAAAATTACTCTACCTTGTTAAACAGCAGAAGAATTTGGAAGAAAAGCAAATTACCAAATGATAGCCTCAAATAATTTTTTTATGAAATAAAAATCTATTATGTCTCTGTTACCATTTACACTTTCTTCTATTAGACTTTATTTGAACTTTTAAAACATGCATTAAACTGACAAACTCTCCATACACGAGTGAAGCATTTTCTCTACATTACAAGCTTTGTGATATGATGTCAGGTAGCACGGATTTCCTATGACAGCACTTAGTATGTAGTACATTCTAAATAAGTGTGTTTCCTTGTATTTCTATAGTTGGCAAAGTGCTTTACAAAATGCTGTCCTTATTGAAGTATTAATAAAAGTTTTCAGTGGACAATACAATAGAGTTGTATCAGTAATGTGGTATAGAACAAAGAACACGAGTTTTAAGCTACACTGTTGTGGTTGGCTGCAAAACGCTCACAAGTTTTTCTTCCCTCTACATATACCCTTTTTGATGAGATTAAACTTTTTCTTCTCTTAAGCAGTAAAGTTTATTTCTCCACTTCTTAAAATTGGAGCTGGTCATGTGACTTTACTGAATATAACTTTTAAAATGTAGTAGTCTCTGAGCAGCACTAGGTGGTTGCATTTCCTGGTGTTACCAACCCTCTATCAATGCTCAGGGTAATTTCTTGAATAATAGTTGTCTGGAGAGTGATCCTAAGCCTTGCCAGCACACAGCCTGTCCCAGAGGTGTGAGTGAGACAACCTATATTACTGAGTGTCCCCCTTCTCAAACTGACCTATGTAGGAAAATCTCAGAGGGCACACAGAATCATGAGGAAAAAGTATGTATCATTTTATGGAACTTTCTTGAAGTAGCATTAGCTAAACAGAAAAAAAAAAAAACTTGAAATGATTCATACTAAAGTTTTTCCATTGAATATATTCATGCAAACTTCAGCAGGTGATTGAGTATTCAGAAACTTAAACATCTTCCTTGAAAAATTGGAATAGTACCTCCTTTCTATACGCTTATAGTAAGAATTAAAAATGAACATTGAAACCCCTAAGCACATTGACTGATTTCTGCTCTATTTCCTTTTCATTATTTTTGTATTTATTTTCCACTGATAATGTTTTTAGAATGTTTTAAGACCATAATGAATTTTGTATGAGATGTACCAAATACAAAGTTCTTGTTATACAGTCTATGCTGTACCCTAAATGGTACAGTTTGACTTTAGTTTTCTTTGTTCAAAGGAAAGAATATATTTAATTAATCCATACAGACCATATAAGTCCTTACTCTAGCCCAAGTTATTTTGTGTAGCACTATTCACTCAACTGAGTTGCACTAAATTAGCCTATAGGAGAAAGTTCGTGATTCATAAAATAAATGTCAAATGTAAACTTTGATGATTTTAAAGTCTAAAAGTTTCATTCAAAACCAATTCTTGGGTCAGTGAGATAGCTAAGCAGACTAAGCACAAAGACTGGGGTTTGATCCCCAGTCCCATATGCAGTGCTGGCCTTATGCCTGGAAGCACTGAGTCAGGTGATTGAGTCTGGGCAGGGAGGTGCATGCCTGTAATCCCTGCACTGGGAGGCTGAAAACAAGAGCATCACTATGAGTCTGAGGCACATAGTGAGACCCTGAACAAAATATATCATAAATAAATACCATTGCTTTCCCTTGGTCTCAAGTGAAAATCATGCCCACTCCATTTGAGTATTTATAAACATAGCTCCATCCTGGAAATAACCATCATTTGTCATTCTACAAGGTCAAAAATTAGGCTTAAAATGTAATAGTACTCTGTCCTTTGATTAGTCCTACTATCTTCTCCTCTTTTGACCATAATTATTTCACATCATCCTTTGCCTTGTTTGTGAGACAGGGTTTTATTTTTTGCAGTTCAGGCTGGTTTTGAACATACTTTGTAACCCAGACTGGCCTCAAACTGGCTCCTGTCTCAGCCTCCAGAATGCTGGGACTATAGGCATTCACCGCCATGTCTGGCTGTCATTTGCCTCTTGATTCTTCTATATCCTACAATCTGTCAACAGCTGCACTACTCCACCCAGAATGGCAAGAACTGTGGATTACCCAAATCCTTCAACTGTCACCCAAGGATACCCTCTATTCACTTAGCTAGCTTTCATCTAATTTCAGCTAATAAAAAAACAAAAACCATGCCTATGCCTAGTGAGCATGATCTCTTTTCTTTCTATTTTATCTTAGTTTTCAATGTATACTGGGGAAAATAATACTGTTAAGATATAAATATTTCAAATATTAATATTCTCCAGCTATAACTAGAGTATCAACTTTGCTTAGAAATCATTGGCTATTGTCCTTTGCCCTTCCCAAAGGTATTTCCAGTGCTCAACACACTACTTTATGATCTAAACATCCTCCACTTACTCATTTATTTATTTAACATTTTCTGTTAACCATGATTACAAATATGTGTGTACACCTATACATATATGCATGATAAAACATTTACAAAATTATGAAATATCTTTGTTCTCATTAGTCTTATAAAGTAAGAAAAATTCAAACAGAAAATAATTATAGTTTCTTTTAACTATTATGAAAGAAATAGGTTGCTCTGAACACAGTAAAATTAGATGCAGCAATTAAAGATGGTTAGTATTGCTACATATTAGAATAAAACCTCTTGGGGGCCTGGGGAGATAGCTCAGTGGCCTAAGTGCCTGCCCAGCCAGTGCAAGGATCTGAGTTCCATCCCAAGTGGCACAAGCTGGGCCAGCCCTACATCGCTGGCCCTCCATGAAGCTGGCCACCCAAACCAGTTGTGGTGGCACATGCCTGTAGTTTAATGCTGGGGAGGCTGACACAGGAGAAGCACAAGTCTGGGCACCTTAGCGAGACCCTGTACCAAATAAATAAATAAATAATACACACAACTAGAATAAAGCATCTTTTGTATGACATATCTAAATTAGAATTCAAAGGATGAAAAGACAACCTGAAAAGATCTATAAAAATTTCCCAAGGCCAATAGCCCTGCATGACAATCATTTTAGTTGGTGTTCTCTAGAAGACAATTAATGCAAAAATTACACATGTATGTGTATATGTATATTCATATATTAGCTTATTTTCTTATCAGTGAGACAAAATACCTGACACTCACAAGCTGAAGGAGGAAAAGTTTATTTCCTCTTTCTCTCTTCAGCACAAACTGGTTGTACTGGTGGTTTCAGTGCACAGCTTACTGGCTCCAAGTCATGGTGGCATGACAGAGGGGCATGGCAGAGGAGAAACAGTTCATGGACAAGAAGACACAAGGCAATAAGTCCCAGAAGGATAAGCAGCATGCCTTCGCTTTCATCCCATCAAAAATACCAGTTTAGGGGTGTTGCCACCCAGAACAATAGTAATTACAACCAGAGGATTTAGTTCCATTCACCTTTAATCATAGTATCTCGCGCCCTAGACCAAGCCAGGTCCCAAATCCCCAAAGTATGCCTGCATGAGACTTTGTGGTGTAGAGGCCAAAGATGCATAAAGTTGTGTAAGGACTTCAGTAAGTAGGCTTTCAGGATCAAGCATCACAATGCACATCGATCATCTGTGAGCTGGAGACCAGAGCATGCAGCAGCTGCTCAGACCAGGGAGCCATGTAGGAAGCATCATGGAAATACGAGATGGAAAGTCTGGAAGCTTCTTGCAGAGTAGCTAGTGAGAGTCGGCACTGAAAGGTGGAAAGAACTGGAGTCCGATGTCCACAGGTCATAGCAGTAGCATGCAGCTATTCAGACATTTGCCAAATTCCTCTTGCCTTTTTATTCCATTCAAGGTAAGCTTATTGGATGGTATCACAATTAAACTGAGCCTCCTCCCTCAGTTTAGCTGCCTATTTGATAATTATCTGTGGGAATACCCCACAGACAAGACATAAGTTTACTAGGCATTCCTTAGCCTTCACATTGACATACCATGATTAATAAGCACAATGTGCTCCTCCTCAGCTTGCCAACTACACACGTCCCTGTAAACCACACTTAACCTCCAAATCCAACAGTAAGTTCATAATTATGACTAGCCCAATACAATGATTTTGTACATAAATAGCAATGCACTCATTTTCTCCCAAGAATAAAAGGTCAGGTTTGTTTTTCTTTTGTTTTTTTTTTTTTTTTTTTTTTTTTTGGAAAGTGCTTATTATTTTCCTAAGACTCTGTAGCTCAAATCTTATAAGTTTAACATTACTTAAATACAAAATTAACCTGTTTTAGCTACTTTTTTCATTGATGAGACAACATATCCAACACCTATAAGTTAAAGGAGGAGAGATTTATGTAGTCCACAGTTTGTAGAGGTTTCAGTCCAGAGTTGGCTGTCTCCAAGGCAAGCTAGCATGGCAGGGGGCATCATAGAGGAGAAATAGTTCATTGTAGGACAGGCAGGAAGATTGTTGAAACAGTAAAGCAAAATCCAGGGGCGGCAGCAGGAGCAACAGCAAGCAGCACTAAGTATTCTTTCTGCCCCTTATATTCCATCCAGGCTGCCCACCCTTTGGAAAGGTAATACTCAAATCAAGGTGAAGTGCTCTTAATCCCAGAATTACATACCCTAGACCCAGATACCTCCTAAAAGCACATCCTATGAACCCAGGAGGCTTTTAGGGACATTTAGATCTCAAGGGACATGACATAGGTCAATCAATGCTGTGGATACATAGTAGGGGAATACAAACAACAAAGATAACTACTTAATATATGTGGATATATGCACATGCATTGTCATGCTTTGCATTTTTGCAAAAACAACATAATACAGGACATATTTTATAATATTATTTTATAATGAATCACCCAAGAATCACATATATAAGAAATGCAGGAAGTCTATTCACACACTAAATGCTAAAGAATCCACCTAATATCCTGAATGAGACCAGATGGAAATCTGTATCTCATAGCAGTGCCTCCCACAAGTTCAACTGGAGGCCTGGAGCCCACAACAAAGTCTCATGCAGGTCATCGCCATGGATCTGTGCTGCAAAGGCCCACAGGTCAGTGGTGGAAGCTAGGTCTATGCTAGTGGGATAAAAATTCTGTGCCAGCAGGCCGAGGGATCTGAACTGGAGCTATAAATTAATGCTCAAGGTAAACACCAGAGGTCCTCCAAAGCAGCCATCCCCAGCAACAGTGAGGTCCCAAGCTCTTCCAGCAATGAGGAAAGCTAAGTTGCCATCAGAAAAATGAATGGGAAAAACTTCTTCATGAGGATGAGCAGTTCACCACCCTTCCCTCCGTAGCCAGGAAGTAATGTTCAAGTTGAGGACCAAAGCTTCTCCAAAGTTCATCGGGAAAAGAAGCAAGTCAAGGTCCTTCAGCAGAACAGCCCAAGAGAACTAGCAGCTTCCAACAGCTCTAACAGCTTCTCCGAACAGAATCCTAACAGTGTTCTGGCATCTTTTCTTGTTCTGCTTTTATGCTGCTGGTAACAGTCCTCAGGTGGCCTCCTGCACCCAGCACCATGCTGGTTTAATTCAGGTCGGTGTAATAAGTTGACCACCAGTTAGAAATCCAGTACAAGAATATTAACAGAATAGAAAGAAATGCTCATGATGATGACAATCTTCATTTCCATAACAGATCATAGTTACACCTGGTATTTACACGGAAAACGTATCCTAGGATCCATTTTCCCCCTTGCCTTGGTGAATCTTAATTGTTTAACTAAAAATGTTTAAAGAATTATACACTTATTTCTGAAGGTTCTAGGTTATTTTTTCCTCCACTCTTACATAGGTTATTGTTTCGCTTTATAAGAGGACACAATAATACTAAAAGGTGCCTGAAGGGATTTCTTCCATTCCAAATGTAATCCTCCTTACTTCCACTGGAGAATTGCCCAATTTCCCCTTGGTGGTCTGGACCATTCACCCATGCCAAAAGCACAACTCCTCTTTTATCTTTTGATTAAAAAGCATGATCCCAAAGTGACCCACAAGACCTTTTAACCTCTAGTTCAGTGAGAACACTGGTGCTTGTAGAAGGCCTCCCCCTCTGGACGTAGGACTGCTGGGCCAACAGAGCATAAGTTTGTAGGAACACAAGGCAAATATTTGGCAGCGGGATACTTGGCATGACGGGAGTGCTTTCAACACCACTTCTACACTTGATTCCTGAACCCATGAATCCTGGCTATGAGAGAAACATTATCCAATTTCAGGATGCTGATTCAGAGGCTATACAGACTTCCAAAGAAAATTTCCACTTAACTGCCAAAACAACAGCATTTTTAAAGGCCATTCTATCTTTCTGTCAGTCCAGCTGCTTCTGAATGGAACATAGTAAGACTAGCGAATTCCATGACTGTGTGCTCATTGCTACATATGCTTAGCTCTGAAGCATATACTTTACAATAGGCATTGACTATCATGTTGAACAGGGCATTCTATAAATACATGAAAGGTAGTCAGGGCAAAAGGATTACATAGAGGGAAAGGAAATCAGTGCCTCGCAGAAAGTGTCTAATTCAGTAAGGACAAAGCAAAAGGACTGCAGTACTATAGCTGTCTACTTTGAGGTGGTGTCTAAATAACACAAAACCATTTGTTTAAAAGATGGCTTTGTAGCTGCCACTGCCTCCATTACCACTACATTCCTCTGTGGAGATCTGCATCTCTGAGCCAAATGAACAGTGAAGCAGAGTTCCTGGGCAGTTGAGTAACACCAGAAAGCTCTGCAAAAATGTGCAGTGAGAAAAGCAAAAGGTGCTTTTATTCCACAGTATCTGATTAGAACAGAACAAAGAAACTTACACAAAAAGTACCAAATGATACGTTACAATAAATAGTTCATCATTTTGATGAATATATGCACATCAGCCTAAGTCCTAGGGTTTTAGCTATCTAAGAGTGGAAGATGCTGTGGAGCAGGGGAGCATGACCAGAATGGCCAAAGCTTCTCTGCAGAGAATCCCATAAAGATGGAAGAGCTCCTGGAGAGAGCCTGGACCCAGAGCCAACCAGACAAGGTTGTGTACTTTGAGCCATTGACCAAGGCTGAAGCCAGCAAGGCCACCATGTTCTATTTACATGAACTGGTTCCTGCTTCCCTGGATAATGACATGCCACTCTTAGATAGCCCATGTATAGAGTTTCATGCACACCATTGCTAACCAGTTTTTCTGCAGCTGTAGTAATTTTTTTTATCAAAGTGACCATTTAGCCAGTTAGTTAAAACTTTTGTTGTTTTACTTGTTCCATACTATCTGTTCAAATGCAAGTCACTAAATGAATAGACTTCTTCATGTTTTCTCTGTTGCAGTTACCTTTATTAAATATTTCTCCTTGGCTTCTTTAAAAAACTGGGAACATGAAGTGCCTGTGTCTTGTAAGACTTTGATTTGTCTCTATCCAGAGAAGTTCATTTCTGTTCAGAGCAGTGTCCCTGCGGTCCACAGGAAAGGCAGCCTCTGCACCACACTCCCAGCTGCCCTGCCCAGTGCCACACAGCCCCATGAGGCCCCCGCTGGATTCAGCCTGGCCATGAAGGGACACTCATTTTAAGTGAAAGTTTCTAGTTTGTCTTTTGTGAACCATACTGCTTAGTAAAAATGTAACGAATGTTACATACTTGTATTTGTTACAGATCTCCTTTGGAGGTGGTCCCGCACAAAGCAGTCTTTCCTTCTCTTGGGAAGAAGGTAGCTGTAAGCTGTGGCTAGTCCATTGTTATCTCGAGTCTTTGTGCCTCACCTGGAAACAAGGGCTGTGTAATACGGCAGGGGAGAGTATGTTTCTGAACTTCATGTGCTTTAAAGTTGTGCTTTGTATAAATATGATACTGGCTTACTTTCTGTGCTTCTGAGAAAGAGCTGAGAGAACTGTGCCTCTCATTGTTACAAAAAAAAAGATGGTTTTCTTCTCTCTGTGTGTGTCAACTGATTATACAGTAAATCCTGTGAGATCATACATACATAATAAGAGGCAATAGGGAAGATAGAAGAAGTAGTAGCCACAGGCATTTGAGGCTTGTTGCATGGGACTTGCAGCTTCAGTACTTGCTCATGCCCAATCACATGAATAGCACTCATTTGATGAAGGATTTCTGTGTACATCTGGATTTAAGACTCAATAGGCCAGTTAACATCCAGCCCATGATGGGCAGCTCAGGGCACATAGATGTCCTATTATCAACCACTCACTTCCCACTAAGAGCATGGAGGCCAGATCTGCTTCTGAAAAGGAGAGTGGTCATCCACATATGATGGCAAGGCTTTGTTACAAAATTTCATGGGCCTTAAATTGCTCCTAGTGGGGTTCTCCCACTGGCTCCATACCCCTTCTCTATCTGCCACTGACACCTCAAGTATCACTGGATCTCTTGGATCATAGGGCCCAGGTGACAGCAAATGATATAGCAGCTTATATCTGTGGCAGAGCTTTTTCTTGTTCAGGGACCCTCTCAAACCCAGCTTCTTTCCAGTGACTCAGTGAATGGGCCAAATTAATACATCAGAATGAGGAATGTAAAGGGCTGGGGAGATGGCTCAGTGGAAAAAAGCACTTCTCTGATAAGTGCAAGGGCCTGAGTTTGATTCCTGGTTCCACAAAAAAAAAAAAAAAAAAGAATGAGGAATGTGAAAGTCCAAATAGGCCCAGGAGGCACTGTACCTCTTTGTTGTTTGTAGGAAGAACCAAACACAACAGCTGATCCTTCACCTTACAAAAGAGGTCTCTGCATGCTGCAAAGTACTGGACTCCTAGGGATTAGACTGAGGCAAAGGCACCTGAATGTTAGTCAGATTTATCTCTTGCTCTGACATGCAAATGTTTCACTAACAAATCCCGAGTTCTTATTATCTGTTTCTCACCATATGGACAAATCAATGTAATAGACCAGTGTGACTTATGAAGAACAAGGTACCCACAAACTAAGTTGTGACACACAGCCAGAGAGCTGGTACACTTCTATAGCAGGATAAGGAAGGCATATTTTTGGCTTTGACAGTTGAATGCAAATTGTTTCTGTTTGGAATTTTGTGTAGATATGGATAGAAAGCTACTTGCTAATTCAACAGCTGCATATCCAGTACCAGCTGTGATAGGTAATCTTTTGCTCTAATGGGGGAGCCATGCCTAGTAAAGCATTTGCAACTGCAAGACCACTTCATTGGGACTTTGACAATCAACTGTCATACCCCAAGACCTAGCTCCATTTTGTAGATCAAATAATAGTATTAAACTGTAAGGTGATGGGAAACACCACTTCTGCATTTTTAAAGTCCTTTATGATGACACTAATTTGTCAATGTTTCCATGAATGATATATTATTTTAGATTTATTATTTCACCAGGTGGAGATAACTTTAATGGCTTCCATTTAGTTTTTACCACCATACTCCCCTCTTTATAGGCTGAGAAACCAATGTAGTAATTGTGCCAAGTACAGTATGTCAATTGCACTTGTGCATTCTGGAACTAAGGAAGCGACAACAGGATGGATTTAGGAACCCTCTGGACTCACTGGACTTTGGACTTGACTAATCCCTGACTGAGCACCTGATTCCATGAGCCCCTGTTTTTTATAGCTGCAGTGAAGTTCAGGTCTGCTGCAATCATCATTAGTTTAAAACCAGTGCCAAATTATTCCACAAATGTCCTTTCTGTCAATGTATGGGTACACTACTGAAAGATTATAGTACACTTGAAGTAAGAATAGAAGACAAATCAACATATAACATTTTGGTTGTGCATGGCGGTCTTCCCTCAAGTGTACTTGACCTTAAATTCATTCAATGGCTTACCATGCAAACAAACTTAAGAATAGGAGCTAAATGAAGGCCTACAACTTTGTTCTTGCGATTGGGGTAGACTTTTTTTTTTTTTTTTTATCTGCAATACTGAGAGTCCATCTCAACTCAGAAAGAATGGCTATCATTAAGAAATCAACCAATAACAAATGCTGGAGGGATTGTAGGGAAAAAAGGAACACTTCTCCACTGTTGGTAGGCTGATACAGATTAGTAGAATCATGGAAATCAGTGTGAAGTTTCCTCAACAGGTTATGATTGAAAGTTTCATCAGAACCGTCTATTCCCAGGGCCAGTGAGATAGCTCAGCAGACTGAGCACCTGCTTAAGCAAGTGCAGGGATCAGGGTTCAATCCCCAGTGACACATGACATGCCAGTCTCCTCCACCCTGAGACTGGGCAGGGTGGAACATGTCCAGTCTCACTAGGAGTCCATGCTGAGTAGTGAGAGCCTGTATAAAATAAAATAGCAAATAAATCTTGGAAACAACCCAAATATGGAATGGACCTTAAAAAGTGGTATTTGTACACAATGGAGTATTCTCTGTTATAAGAAAAGATAAAATTGAGAGTTTAATTTGTAAATGGATGCAACTAGAAAACCTACTCATATGCAAAATAAATCAGACTGCTTTGTGCTAGCATGATATTATTTCCCTCGCATAATAACCTAAAAGAGTGAACAAGAACTGAAAGGTAGAATAGATATTGTGAAATTCAAATAATTTGTTTAAGTGGAAGAACATCTGGGATGAAGGAGAAAGGATAAAAAATTAAAGAAGGAAAGAGTAAAGATATATTTACGAATGTATGCAAAAGAGCTCAATAATTGTACTGCTGATTTCTGCTGGTCTATGAAAGGAGTTGCTGGGGATGGAGATATAGTTTTGCTGCCTAAGCTCCTGCCTGGAAAATGCAAAGACCCAGATTTGATCCCTGTACTGCAAGCCTTGAGGGCCTTGGAGTCCTGGGCATGCGAGCCCAGGGACCCTAGGTATAAGTTGCTGACCACCAAAACTGGGTATGATGTCACACACCTCTAATCCCAGCACTGGGGAGGCTGAGCTAGAAGGATCATTGCCATTCAGTGTTGCATAGAAAGAACCTATATAAAAATGAATAAATAAATAATGAGTAGGTAATGCTTAAGTTTTTTTCTTTTTATTTCTTATAGCTTTATTTTTGCGAATTTTGAATGCTTATATCTGAGAATTAAACAGCTAATTTGAAGACAACATTAGGCAATATAATGACCATGGTTAAATTCCTATTATATTGCTTAGTGAAATTCTGTAGCTTTCTAACCTTATTTTTCTTTTCTTATTTTTTTTCCCTTTAAAAAACAGAAAGAAATTTAAACATTTGTAAAACTTATTTATTATTTATTTATTTATTTATTTATTTATTTATTTATTTATTTATTTTTGGTACAGGGTCTCACCATACAGCCCACATTCACAGTGATCCTCCTGCTTTCTGCCTCCCTAGTGCTGGGATTACAGGCGGGCGCCGCCGCGCCTGGACTCCATCCCGGGCTCAACTCACCTGAGGGCGGGGCTGGCGCGGCAGGCATGCGGAACCAGGTTAAAACTTTAAAAGAAG
>PVKA01006200.1:0-20646 GCA_004027165.1 Ctenomys sociabilis | reverse complement strand
CCAGTGGGGCAGTATGGGTTCATTTACCCAGGAAGAAGCCAAGCACAGCAGCCAGATCGAAGCCAAGCCAAGTGGGGGGGTAGAAATGGGCTTGACAATCTGAGGCACACTGCTAGAACTCATATCTATGACAGCATCTCTTGATTGAGTGAGGGGGCAACAGGTAACTAGGGTGAAAGTATGCCTAGAAGTTTTTGTGTACATAAGGGGAAGTGATCAGACAGAACTCAGTGGCATAAAATAATGAAAGAATTGCTAACTGCTTCTAAAGGAGACAATGATAAAAAAAATAGAAAATAGAAAAATAATGCAATGCTTCAATGAGCAATATAAGAAAGAAATACAGTGCATGAAGCAGGTTCAAAGAGATATACAGGAAATTAAAATCTCAACCAAAGCTGACAAAGCCATTTGAATGAAAATGAAGATAGATTATCAGACACTGAAGACACTGTTGCAGCCAGTAAAAAGGTAAGAAAAGGTCTCTTAAAAACTACTAGGATGTACAGCTTTTTTTTCATATATTTATTTGCTTCTTTAATTTCCTCCTCTGAGAAATGTGTATTCCTTTCAGATACCCATTTCTGTATTTGGTCTTTAAATTTAGAAACCCTGAAATTTTTAGTTCTTTATAAATTCTACAGAGCAGACCTTTGTCTGAGTGCTTATGAGTTAGTATTTTTTCAAAATTTGTGGGTTTTCTTTTCACTTTGTTGGTATTTTCTTTTGATGCAGAGAAAATTTTCAATCACAAGTGGTCCAAGTTGTTAATTCTTTCAAATGTTTCCTGTGCAAATACATGTTTGTTCATGAACTCTTATCCTACCCTTGTGTCTTCAAGAGTTTCTCCTAATTTCTCTTCCATGAGATTGAGTGTCTCTGTTTTAATGTTAAGATATTTAGCCCATTTTGACTTTAACTTAGTCCATGGTGATAGACCTGGGTCAAGTTTTAGTTTTTGACATGTGAAGAGACTATTTTTCCAGTACCATTTGTTAAAGAGGCTATCTTTCTTCCAGTAAGCGTGTTAGGCCCCCTTGTCAAAGATCTAGTGGTTGAATGTGTTCATAGAGTCCTCAGCATCTTCTAGTCTATTCCATTGGTCCTCAGGTCTATTTTGTTGCCAATACCTTGCTGATTTTATCACAGTAGCTTTGTAGTATAATTTCAAGTCAGGAATTGTAATGCCTCCTGACCTGTGTTTGTTGGCCAGGATTGCCTTTGCTATTCTAGGTCTTTTCTGGTTCCAAACAAATTGAAAGAATAATCTCTCTAGGTCTGGGATTTATTTTGTTGGTAGTTTGATAGGGATTGCATTGAATCTGTACAACAATTTTGCAAGTATGGCCATCTTCACGATGTTGGTTCTTCCTATCAAGGTGCAGACTATATATTTCCATCTTCTGAAACCCTCTATGATCTCTTTTTTCAGAGTACTATAATTTTCCATGAAAAGATCTTTAACTTCTTTAGTTAGATGAATTCCAAGATATTTCATTTTCCATGGTGCTATTGTAAAAGGTATTGTTTCTGTAGTTTCCCTCTCTATGTTTGTTTTCTGTGTAGAGGAATGCTATTGACTTTTGAGTACTGAGTTTGTGTCCTGCTATGCTACTGAATTTCTGTATCAATTCTTGTAGCTTCTTAGTGGATTTTTTTGGGTCTTCCAAGTAAAGTATCATGTCATCTGCACATAGTGATAGTTTAACTTCTTTATCTATTCATATTCCATTTATTTCTCCCTCTTCTGTAATGGCTGTAGCTAATGATTCCAAAACTATGTTGAATAGGAGGAGTGATAGAGGACATCCTTGTTTTGTACCAGATCTAAGGGTAAAAGATTTCAGTTTTTCCCTGTTTAGAGTTATATTAGCCATTGGGTTGTCATAGATAGCTTTGATCAAATTGAAGTAGATGCCTTCTATTCCAATTTTCTGAAGGATTTTGAACACAAATGAGTGTTGGACTTTGTCATAAGCCTTTTCTGCATCAATTGAGAGGATCTTGTGGTTTTTAATTTTCTCTCTATTGATATAGAGCATTACATTTATAGATTTTAGAATATTAAATCAGCCTTGCATCCCTGCAATGAATCCTACCTGGTCATGCTGTATGATCTTCTTGATAATTTGCTGTACTCTGTTTGCTAGGATTTTATTGAGGATTTTTGCATCTATGTTCATGAGTGAGATTAGCCTGTCATTCTCTTTTTTATTTGTGTCTTTTCCTGGTTTTGGTATCAGTATAATACTTGTCTCCAGGAATGATTTTGGAAGAACTGTTTCCTTTCCCATTTCATTGAAGAATTTGTGGAGTGTAGGGTTCATATCTTCTGTAAATTTGTTGTAGAATTCAACTGTGAATCCATTAGAACCTGGACTTTTCTTTATCAGCATGCTTTTTCTTGCATTTCATATTTCTTTGGCTATTATTGGTATATACTGAGAGGTTTTTTTTTTATCTTCTTATTCACTTTTGGTAATTTGTACCACTCTAGGAATCTGTCCATTTCCTCTGTGTCTTCTATTCTGTGAGCATAAAGATTTTCAAAGTATCTATTGATAATCTTCTGAATTTCCACTGGGTCTGTGGTGATTTCACCCGTTTCATTCCTTATTGCTTGTATTTGAATTTTTTCTTTCCTCTTTTTGATGAGGTTAGCTAGTGGCACATCACTAGTCATCTGTGAAATGCAAATTAAAACAGTGCTGAGATACCATCTCACCCCAGAAAGAATGGCTATCATAAACAAATCAACCAACAACAAATGTTGGAGAGGTTGTGGGGAAAAGGGAACACTTCTCCACTGCTGGTGGGAATGTAGACTGGTGCAACCATTATGGAAATCAGTGTTGAGACTCCTTAAGAAACTAGGACTGGAAATCCCATTCAAGCCATCTATACCCCTACTGGGAAGTTTCCCACAGGAATTGAAAACATCATATTATAGGGATATATGTATACCTATGTTTATAGCAGCACAATTTGTGAGCGCAAAATCTTGGAAACAACCAAGATGCCTGTCACATGAGGAATGGTTGAAAAAGATGTGGTATTTTTATAGAATGGAGTATTACTCAGTTATAAAGAATGATAAACTCAAAGCATTCATATTTAAGTGGATGCCATTTGAAGACATAAGTAAAATAAACCAGACCCACATGTGAAAATATCGTAGTCTCCCTACAATAACTCAAAAGAAGAATTGCAAATAGAAATGTATAACACAATTAAAGTGAAAGTGAGAATTTGAGGATTGGACGATGAGGAAAGGGCAAGGAGAAATGCTGAGAAACACGACAGAGGCAAGACTATTCATGTATACACACTTGATGGGTAAGACAGTAATCCTGAGAAACATCAGGAGATTTTTGAAACTTGCAGTTAATTGATAGGATTCTCACCCCAACTAACTATATATGCTGATACCTGTGAAACAAGCAACTGCAGTGAATTTAGCAAAGTATAATAGAAGGGACAAACTCCAAATGCCTGCCATTTTGATCTTTGAAATATGTATCTTTTGTCATGATATACCAGCTATTACTATACTGCCCTTTTCTAAAGGGTAGTAAGTGAAAAATAAGAACAAAAATTGTCACAAGACAGTCCTGCTACAATGCTACTATGGTGCATATGGATGGATTTCTAAATACCTATGTAAATATATATAAGTGTTCATTCTTTTTGTTTAATTTTTTTCTTCTTCATATTCTGTGTGGACTTAGAATGTAGTATCTCATTAGCCTTTCAAGGTGAGTGAATATTCATGACATAGGAGAATTTGTAATGTAACATCATGTAACTTAGTAGTGCCACAAATTTTCATATCAAGGAGATTATGGAGCTACAGAGGAATGCAATCAATGATCTATTGTGTGCCTAAGGAGAGTCACATGGAGAGAAAACTTTCTCTCAGGCTTCCACACAGAGCAAACTGATCAAGCAATGGCCATGACTTATCCACAAGGCTGACACTGACAAGGAATCTACAAAGTGTGGTACAGGGTTACAGGATGAACTCTGAGGGTACCTGACTGAGCTTTTCTGATACAAAAGTTTCATTTCTTGTTATATAAGTCTTGCTTTAACTCAATCTTAACCATCCAGCAGAAAAATATAAAAATGGAAGTATATAAAGTAAAGTCATATTAGTATAATGAGCTGCGAATGGCTCAAATCAACAACCTATGTGGATAACCCATTTCTGGTGTGGGCTCCTGATCTGTGTTGGATTGTTTTATTTTTTAAAAAATGTGTACATATATATATATATGTATTACAACCCTACAAAGGCTACTAAAAGATATTCTAGAGAGGGATGAGAATGAATAAGAATGGAAAGAAAACAACAAACAGGGAAAAAAAATATATATACATACATATATATTTTAGAGAAAATATTGAAACACAGGAGAAAAATAGGTAACAAATTGTAGGAAAATATAAGTCAATACATCTCAGTTATAATCATTAATGTAAATGAACTCAATTCAGCAATTAAAGGAAATAGACTGGCAGAGTGTATTAGGGAGCAAAATCCAACTATATGCATCATACAAGAAACACACTTAACTCATAAAGAAATTCATAGGCTGAAATCAAAGGATAGAAAATGATACTACATGTCCCAGCACCTCAGAAAAAAGCAGTAGTAGCAATTTTCTTCACAGACAGCCTGAACGTCAAACAAGAATAATCAAACAAAATAAAGAAGGCCACTCTGTACTTATTAGGGGAAAATACAAGAGGAAGAGGTAATAGTCATAAATATGTATACACTAATCATGGGAGAACCCAACTATATAAGACAAGTCTTAATAGACATGAAAAATCTAATATTCAATACCACAATCTTAACAGGAGACCTTAAAACCTCTTTCTTCCAAAAAGGTAGGTCAAGCAGACAAGAAATTAGCAAAGAGGCACCAGAAATGAGACAGAACTTGAAAGAAATGGACTTAATGGATATCTACAGAGTATTCTACCCAATCACATCTGAATACAGATTCTTTTCAGCTGTACATGGATCATTTTCTAAAATAGACCACATACTATTGGTCATGCTTAAGTACATGCAAGAAAGCAGAAAATATACCCTGCATAATATCTGACCACAGTGCATTGAAACTGAAAATTAATGAAAAAAGAGACCAGAAAAACTGTATAAATAAACACTGGAAATTAAATAATACTCTTTTGAGCAACCAAATACGTTACAGATTAAATTAAACAAGAAATTAAACACTATCTACAGTTCAATGAAAATTAAAGCAAAACTTATCAGAATTTGTGGGATGCACTGAAAGCAGTTCTTACAGAGAAATTTATATGTGAATTCACACAATGGGAAAACAGAAAAGGAGAAATTAAGTAGCCTAATGCTGCAACTCAAATGTCTAGAAAAAGAACAAACCAAGCACAAAGCCCAAGAAAGGGAGGAAATAATAAAGATTAAAAGAGACATAAATACAATTAAGACAAGCAAAATAACACAAAGAATTGATGAATCGAAAAGCTGGTTCTTTGAAACAATAAATAAAATTGAGAAACTCCTAGCTAATCTCATCAAAGAGAGGAAAGAAAAGACCCAAATTCAAGTGATAAGGAACGAAAAGGGTAAAATTACCACAGACCTTGTGAAAATTCAGAAGATCATCAATAGCTACATTGAGAATCTTTACTGTCACAGAATCAAAGACAGAAAAAATGGACAGAGTCCTAGAAAGGTACAAATTACCAAAATTGAATGAAAAAGATATAAGAACTCTCAATTACCTAATATGAACCAATGAAATATGATATGTAATAAAAATCTTACTGACAAATAAAAGCCTGGGCCATGGTGGATTCACAGATGAAGACATTTATACAAGGTATAGTACCATGGTGCTCAAACTCTTCATTGAAATTGAAAAAGAAGCAATTTCCAAAATCATTCCTGGAGGCAATTATCAAACTAATACCCAAACCAGAGAAAGGTACAACTAAAAACGAGAACTACAGGCCAATCTCTCACATAAACATAGAGTTCAAAGTCCTCAATAAAATCCTAAGGTACAGAATGCAGCAAATCATTAAGAAAATTATACAACCAGGTAGGATTCATCCCATGGATGAAAAGATGGTTCAATATAGGCAAATCTATAAATGTAATACAGTATATCAATAGAGCCAATCCACAAACCACATGATCATCTCAATTCGTGCAGTAAAGGCTTTTTGCTAAGTACAACACTCTCTTATTCAAAGTCCTACAGAAAATGGGAAGAGATGCCTCTACCTCAATCTGATAAAAGAGAGGAAAGAAAAAACTCAAATTCAAGTGATAAGGAATGAAAAGGGTGAAATTACCACAATCAAATTGCTGGTATAATTCTAAATGGGGAAAAACTGAAATCTTCTGTTCTTGGAACAGGTTCAAGACAAGGATGACCTCTGTCACCACTTCTTTTCAATATACTTCTGGGATCATTAGCTACAGCCATTAGACAAGAAAGAAAAATAAACGGAATAAGAATAGGGGTAAAGAAGCATTTAAACTATAATTATTTGCTGATGACATGATACTTTACTTGGAAGACACAAAAAACTCCAGGAAGAAGCTACTAATATTAATACACAAATTCAGTAACATAGCAAGCTACAAAGTCAACACTCAAAAGTCAGTAGCATACATCTACATAGATAACAAGCACACTGAGAAGAAAATTAGAGAAACAATACCTTCTACAGTGGCACCACAGAAAGTGAAATACTTAGGAATTTGTCTAACTAAAGAAGTAAAAGATCTATTCAGTGAAAATTAAAGTACTCTGAAAAAAAGAGATCCCAGAGGATTTCAGAAATGGAAAGTTATTCTTTGCTCCTGGATATGAAGAACCAAAATTGTGAGGATGGCCATACTGTCAATAATATTATACAGATTTAATGCAATCCCTATCAAAATACTACCAATATATGTGACAGACAGAAAATTAATTCCTAAAATTTATTTGGAACCAGAAAAACAACTAGAATACTAAAGGCAATCTTGGGCAACAAACGTAAGGGAGTAGGCATTACAATCCTAGACCTGAAATTATACTACAAAGATACTGTGATAAAATTAGCATGGTATGGACAAAAGTAAAATAGATCTGAGGATCAGTGTAATATACAAGAAGATATAGATACAACTACAAACACACTCAGGTATCTTTGACGAAGGGGCCAAACATGTTCACTGGAAAAAAAGATAGCTTCTTTAACAAATGGTGCTGGAAATATTGTCTCTCCACATGCTGAAAACTAAAACTTGATCAAGCACTAAAGTACAGTCAAAATGAACTGAAGATCTAAACATTAAAAGCGAAACTATAAATCTCCTGGAAGAGAAAGTATGTGGAAATCTTGAAGAAATAGGGTTAGGTAAACATTTCATGAGCAAACATCAAACTGCACAGAAAATACCTGAATGAACTAACAACTGGGACCTTCTCTTACTGAGATGTTTGTGCACATCCAAGGAAATCATCAACAGAGTGAAAAGACAACGTACAAATTTGGAAAAATCTTATCTAATAAGCACTCCATCAAGGGTCTTCTATCTAAAATTTATAAAGAACTAAAAAACAATAGGGACCAAAAATTTAAAGAAATAATCCAAAGCAAGCATCCAGGATGAACACATCTCAGCGGAAGAAATACAATCAAATGAATACATGCAAAAATGTCCCATATCCCTAGACCTCAATGAAATGCAAATGAAAACAACATTGAAATACCAACTCACCCCACAAAGAAGGGCTATCATGCAGAAATCAACCAATAAAAAATGTTGGATTGGCTGTAGAGGCAAAGGAACACTTCTCTCCTGCTGGTGGGAATGTAGACTGGTACAAACATTATGGAAGTGTGTGTGGAGACTCCTCAAAAAATAAGGGTGGAAATTCCATTCAATCCAGCTATCACCCTTGTGAGAATTTTCGCAAAAGAACTGAAAATATCATATCTTAGTGATATATGTACACATATGTTTATAGCAACACAATCTGTGCTAGCCAAATCTTGGAAACAACCAAAATGCCCATCACTTGAAGAATGGATATAAAGGAGGTGATATTTTTATACAATAGAGTATTACTGAGATATAAAGAATGATAAATTTGAAGTGTTTACAGGTAAGTTGATGCAAATTGATATGATACTTATAAGTGAAACAAATAAGACCCATATATGTAAAGATTGAATTCTCTCCCTACTTTAAGAATTCAGAAGAAGAACTTATAATTGAAAGGTATAACGTAGTTAAATGGAAAGCAAGAATTTAAGGATTAAAAAACAAAGAGAGAAAGAAGAAAAGTTAGGAAATATGGCAGGGGCAAAACCATATATTTATATAAACAAAATGGTTAAGGCAATGGTCATAAGAATCTCCATCAGATATTTTTGAATGTTTGTTAATGGGTAGAATTCTCACGCTGACTAACTCTATACACTGATATCTGTGATCTAAGCAATTATAGTAAGGTTAGCAATGTGTAATACAAAAACCATGCTTCAAATACCTGTCATTTTGCTCTTCAAAATGCATGCTCTCCTAATGTCATATCAATTATTGCTATAGTCTCTTTAAAGTATATATTTGTAAAACAAGAAAGGTAATAAAATAAAAAACAAGATAAAAATTGTCATATGATTGTTCTGCTACAGTGTTGTATATGGTTTGATTTTAAATATCTGTGTAAAAATGTGTAATTGTTTTTTCCACATTCTATAGGGATTTAAATTTTAGAATATCAATTTAAAAAAAAAAAAAAGTTCCATGATGTGTGTAAGGAGTTTATTACTTAGGTAGATAGTGATATTAATCTCAACTGTCTTTGCTACAGGATAAAAATATTGAGCTTCTCTTCTGGGTGCTTAACAACTAAAGTTTGCAAACCAAAAATTAGAGAAACAGAGGGGTTACAAGGATATCCAATATTTTAGCCCTAGCCCTTCAAGGTCAGTGAGGACTCAGGACATAAGAGAGCCTCAGCTGTGACATCCTGTAACTCAGTGGCATCCCAAATTTTCTGATCAAGGAGATTATGAGGCTATAGAGGAAAGTGATCAATGATGTATAGTGTGCCTAAGGAGAGTCCTCTGGAGAGAAAATATTCTCTCAGGCTTTCACAGGGAGCAAATTGGTCAAGCAATGGTAATGACTCATCCAGATGGCTGACACTGACGAAAGATCTACAAGCTGCTCTACATTGTTCCAGGGTAAATCCTGAGGGGATTTTACTGACCTTGTCAGATACGAAATTTACATATTTAGCTATATAGGTCTTGTTTTAACTTGGTCTTAATCATGCAGCAGAAAAGTATAACCATGAGGTATTAAAAGTAATGCCATATTAATACACTGAGGTATAAAAAGCTTCATTCAAGAATTTCCGATAATTGCCAGTTCTGCTGATACCCCACTAATATTATGGACAATTAGACTATATTGGGTTATTTTGCTGAACTCAAGTACCTACAGTCTTAAGACTGGCTTCAAATATGAAAAGGTCCTTTAAAGACCTCTCCAAAAACAGCTTTTCTAACAATAGTGTGACACCCATCTCTGACCAAATAAAACAAAAAGGGGGATATATTTGGAGCTACAAAGCTAGGAAATTGATTAAATATGTGTGCATGGGACTTGGCCCAGTTCCTAAAGCAAACAGGCCACCTCGTGCCTGAGATGATCATCCTGCCTGGTTAAGGTTAGGCATCAGTTATTAGGTAACCTAGTGTCATGTGTTGCTAACTTCACAAAGGTGTAAATAAAGGACTGTTTGTTGTGAAAAAAGAGAGAGAAAAGAGAGAACGAAATATATATGTGTACACAAGAGTTAGGATAAATATACAGTTATTTTCTCTTACTTCATTGAGAATGAAGGTTTGTATTAATATTGTTTAGATAACATATCATGTCTGCATCTTGTCCCCTGAATAACTACTATAAAGACAACAATATGCATCGTATGAATTATGATAACAGTCCTACTAACCTGTTTTGAAACTGTTTCATTTCTGTTTTATCGTTTTTTCTCATGAATAAAAAATTTTAAAAAGCACAGAAAGAGAATCAGCCCATGAGTTATCAAGAGTAGCAGAGCAGCATGCAATCATCTAAACAAATGAGCTTGCAGATATTAAATAAGAAAGTAATAGCTTAATCAACGTGTCAAAAACACCTAAAGTTTGAGTAATGTGACATCTGAAATATATCCATGAACTGGTGATAAATGAAGAGCATCAGTAAATTACAGCTAAAAAAAAAAAATAATAGCATGGAAAAGCTTTAGCCCAGTTTGAGAAGGAACATTAAAAATGAGTAGGAGATTTTAAAATCTGAAGGAAATGACAAATCATACTCTTTACTCCCATACCACTCTATAAAATTCAGAGTCAAATGATAAATAGACACAGCAGAAAGAGATATGAAGATCAAAACAACAAATCTATCCCCACTAAAGCTGAACTACAGCTAGGCCTATAGCCAATATGTGGTACCATATTTCCTTTTTATTATAAAACTGAAATGTACCCTAAGAGTACACTGGGTCTGGAGAACAGAATTTGTTAATTTATCCCTATAAAGGAAAAAAGAAGGAAGCAAGACAGCAAGAAAGAAAGCAAAAAGAGAAGAAAACTGATCATTTCATCTACTTCAATGCTCTAGTGATAGTCTACATAGAAATTAGTGGTAAGAAATCACTGACAGAGATCTTTAGCTCAAACTGCCCATGTTCTTACATAACATGAATAGAAGAAAGTATCCATGTTCTGTGTAAATCCAGCAAAACCATAGATTGTCTCCTAGTGCATTTCTGTTTAGACCATCAGAATCTTAGCAGGACAAATAGATTTCTGTCTTAGAGGCTTTCTTGCTGCTGAACATTCTGAATATTCTACATGTTGTGATGGACAAAAAGATGCACAATTAGGTTCAAGGTCTTGTCCTTTAGAAAAATGTACATCATTCTCTGCTTTCCCTCTCTCCATTTCTGGTTTCTGAGATGTGACCATAAATATCCCACACAAATGGAGACTCCGTAATAGCAGGGCAGAGCGCTTGAGCCAGCCGGGGCTCTGTATGAATCTACAGGACATTTAAAGCACTTTGGGCATTATATTAAAGATAAATTTAAGTCTCACTTGTTTGACTTTCTATATTTCAGGTCTATTAGTCACAGTAACTTATACTACATATAATTAGTATATAAATTAGAATTAATAGCATGACTGTAAGAAAAACTCAAATTAAATTCCATATCCCAGGTTGCTATAAAATTAAAGATAAAATATTTATCTTCAAAAATCTTATAACTCTTCATTTCATGAGAAAATATTTGGTGAATTAGTTTCAATAGTGTGGAAGAACCTTATACATCTAGAACCTTTCACATCTAGAAACCATCCTGTATCCCTGTGGGAAGAACCTTCCACATCTAGAGACCATCCTGTAGCCTTGTCATATGCATGAATCCGTTGACTTTCACCAGACTAACAACCCTAGCTTCCTTAATTTGTTTTAGTGAAATATTCCTAACATTTTCAAGTGCAAGTGCAATGCTGGTACGAAAACCAGTCTGTTGAATAAATTTCATAGGCTTGATTGCATATCTCAGAGCTACGTTGAGACTAATGGTAAATTGGTATGTCTGGAATCACTGAGACATACTGCAGCTAACACATTTGTTGTCTAGATGGTTGAAATTTTCAGGAAAATATATCATTAAATGGATTGATAATTCTTTTTCCATCAATGTAGTGCAAATATAAGTAAAAGAAACAGTATTTCTTCAAACAGAAAAAGACACAAGGGCCAGCCAAATAATTCAGTGAATTAAAGCACCTGCAAGTAGACACAGGGGCTGGAGATTCGATCCCTAGGCCTGCCGTGCCGGCCCCATCCCCAGCAAGTGCTGAGACAGCAATTGAGACTGGGCATGGTGGCACATGCCTGTAATCCCAGCTCTTGGGAGGCTGTAAATAGTGGATCACTGTGAGTCCGATCTAGTACTGAGACCCTGAACACCATGTAGACCCCTCCCTAAAAATACAGAAAGAAAGAAAGAAAGAAAGAAAGAAAGAAAGAAAGAAAGAAAGAAAGAAAGAAAGAAAGAAAGAAGAAAGAAACAACATAGTTATGGAAATGAGCAAGTAGGAAGTTAAAAACATAATGCCACAAATACGTAGAAAATTGAAATACTTTACAAAGGAATTAATATATGTAAAATTTAGTTTAGAGGCAGTGAGATACATTTACCATTTTAATAAAAACAAAGATAGAGTACATGGTGGCAGCCACACATAGGTACATAAATTTGGTACAGGAAGATGAATGAGCCCATTTGATGATCTTAAATATTAAGTGGCAAATGACATCACCTTTTTGAAACAAAAAAAAAGTAGGAGGTTGAAAGGAAAAAAAATTAGTCTTAAAAAAGGAAGCAAAAAAATTTTCTTAGTGAAAATTAAGGTTGTTAGATTAACACTGGGTATTAAGTTAGTTGGTGGAGTTTTATTTACAAATTTAAAAAGCCTTGCTTGGTGGTGTTATATAAGTACTCACTAGCAAAGATATAAACATTCAAAAAAGAGACATTCCCACTGAATTGGTGGTTGCTTCCTCCCATGAATACATGGGCAAAGTTTAAGAGATCTAGGCAGGTGAGAGTACTTACCGGTAAGTGGTTGGGCTGATCAATGAGAAAATGAAAGTCACTGGAGCTCACATCATGTTGAGGTTGACAACACTGTACTCATATGAAATAGTAGATACTGAAGTCCTTGTGAGTATTAAATATCTGGTTCTTAATTCTCATTAATGACTTTTATTCATGCTCCTCTAGGGAGAGATTAAAGAGAAAAACCACCACAAGAAAAAATTTGGGGCTTGCTGGTTAGCGCAATTGTTTGAAGCACCTGCTTGGGCAAACTCACTCAGGTGCAAGGGATCGCAGTTTGGTCTTCAGCTCCGCAAGCCACATGAGACCCTACCTTAAGGCAGCCTGAGCTAGCCAAGAAAGAAAGAAAGAAAGGAAGGAAGGAAGGAAGGAAGGAAGGAAGGAAGGAAGGAAGGAAGGAAGGAAGGAAGGAAGGAAGGAGAAAGATTAGATAGATGATAGATAAATAGATAGATAGGTAGATAGATAGATGACTGCATCTAGCACTGTCAATGATGCTCAGAGAGGGAGGGAGGGAGGAAAAAAGGGAGGGAGAGAGAGAGAGAGAGAAAAGAAAAAGAAATTACAAATTCCCCAACAATGTTTCTCCTATGTGTACCAGCTCTGAGCACATATTCTATGAATTACACGCTATCAGGCTTCACTTCTCCTATAGAACCCAGTATCCCACACATATACCAGGCAAGCTCTGGCCTACTGAAGTTCATTGCTGCCCACTCCCTTTATTTCAATTCCTCCTTTGGGGAAGAATGTGTTACTAGGCTGCCCGGGTAATCTTTTGCTTGCAGTCCTTCCTTGGCCTCCTGAGCAGCTGGAATTGCAGGTGTGGCTGCCACACCTGGATCCAACCCTTCACTTTTGCACCACACCCCATCTCTAGTTTTGTGGCTTTTTCTTTACCTCTTGAGTCATTAATTATTGTCTCTAAACCTAGAAGAAAACCATCAGCCTAAAATAAATGCTATTATTTTCTGTATTGGAAAGGGCTTTCTAAAAACTTTTTACCTCTGCCCAACAACATATGTGTACAGCAACCTAACAGCTTCCACTTAACAGCTTTTCTTTCACAATGAAATGCTTTGAAAATAACATCTGTACTCTTTTTTTTTTTTTTTTTTTTTTTTTTTTTTTTTTTTTTTTTTTTCTTCTTTTAAATTTAGGATTTTTTTTTTTTTTTGTACCAACGATCAAACTAGGGACTGTTGGCTTGCTAGGCAGGCACCGATGCCACCGCACTATGCCTCAGCTACTGCTCATTTCTAACATGCTGCTCTTCCTCCTTTGCGTGCTAATTGATGGCTTACGCTGGCTATTCTACCTTGGATTACGCTCCTTGTGCCAAGGACCTCCTGACTGTAAGAACCAATAAAAAGTGTTTAATGCTCCTGCCCATCTGTGTGCTGTAATATATATGCGAATTATCTACTCTTGCCACATAGTCTTTTTTCCTTGTTTTGCAGGATTCTTGCTAGTTCTGCTGATCTGTATCTCCTCATAGTTTCCTAGTTTCCTCAGTTCCCTTTGGCAACTTCTCGTCTGAGTTACTGAACATTGGTACCCACAAAATTCTTCAGGCTCCATTTGTTCTTCATCTACATTAATCCTCTCTGTTATCTCATGCAACTATATGACCTCGAATAGTTTCAGCGTGCTGTTGACACCCAACATCTATATCTCCAAGTTAGGTACCCTTAAATTCTGTCCTTAAGCTGGATATTTGATGTTTCCATTTAAATCTCTAGGAAAGACTGTATGCTTACCACATCTCAAAACAAAGCCCTAAATTTGTACCACAAATCCTGTAGATGTGTTAGAGGTACTGAAAATATATTGAAGTTAATCTTTTTTTTTTTTTTTTTTTTATGTTACAGGGCCTCACTATGCAGCTCAGCCTCTTAGCGATCCTCCTGTTTTCAGCCTCTCCCGTGCTGAGATTGCAGGCCACATCCGGTCTCAGTGGCCAGCTCTGCATCTGGCAGTGGGGCTGGCACAGCATGTGGTGCCAGGAATTGAACCCCAGTATCTGCACTTGCTAAGCAGCTGTTTAGTACACTGAGCTAGCACCTGGACCCTGAAGTTAATCTGCATGCTGCCATTTCTTCACATCCATCTTGTGGCCCCACATATTTCTCTGCCCTATGAAATACATTTATGAAATCCAAACTTTTCTCAAACCCCTTACTTAATACCCTTAATCTAGTATAATTTCACGTCTCCCAAAAGTGGGGCAATGTATTTCTGGTTTTATTCCTTCTATCCTTATTTTCTGTACTGTATTTCAGAGTGACTAGTTTGAAATATTGCATTGTTTAATTCCTAGAAACTCTTCAGAGTTTTCTACCTTAATATCCTACATTCTCACAGTGGATTATAAAGCACTATATGACTCAGTTTCACTTTCTCCTGTTTTTCTCTGGTCTCAAAGACCTAAGTAGTGTAGGAATTTCCTATTCTTCTATTTAAAGTCCTTACAGTCATTTCATTGTTTTTCATTGACAGTGCTAGATGCAGGAAAGATTTTAATGCTGGGTTCCCCACAACCATGGGGAGAGTGGACTTTTTCTCTGAAGAGAACTAACATATTGTATTATGAAAGACATCATCAAGCATTATCTACAATGGACTGTTACTACAAACCTGATCCTATTGATACATCAAACACATTGTAATCTGAAATAAATCAGTGGCAATATACCTGCTGTTAGTTTTCATACAAAAGCCTTGAATCTATATTTAAAAAAATCTTAACGTCTCATCTCCTTTAAGTTACATTATATTTCTGATTCCCCATTGATGTTTGCTCTTTCCTGAACTCAGTTTTATAGTTTGATTTTCACTCTAAAAGTAGATAAAATACCTTTTTGAGAGCACTATTTCTACTCAAGGACAATGCTTTCACCATCTTTCCTAGGTTTTAACTACATTGCTCTATCCACTAGAATACATTTTTTATTATTTTAAGGAGAATAGAAAGATAATAGGCGAGATATTAGATGAGATCAGGCGCATTCAGGGTGATGTGACTGTAGATAGATAAGACATTAAAATGACACACAATTTCAAAAACAGATGATAGGTATTCAACAGTGGTTGTCATATTCAACATTGTTATATTATTCCACTTGCTCTTTTCTTTCAACTTTTATACATCACCATTATTCCATTCTAAAAAACCAAAGCAAAATTCCTTCGACTCTCTTTACTTTAAAATTTCATTTTGTTGAGCCCCAGGGAGAAGATTCTGTACAAAGAGCTCTTGCCTGGCAAGCACAGGGTCCTGAGTTCAATGCCTGGTACAACAACAACAAAAACTTCATTTTGTTTTGCTTTTTCACTGCCAAGGCCCTTGAAAGAAAGTTGTGTCTTCTTTTCCATATACAACATTTACTGTTTTAAAAGATCAACTTTTAACAATTTTTTCCATAACAGTCCACTAAAATTGCTTTGAATGTGTAGTTTACTTCTAACATAGGGCATAAAATGGGTGAGCCGTGTGGACAGGGGCAGACATCCTAATTAATCTATCTTAAGACCACTCTAAGTCATGTGACAACATCCAATCCTTTACTATGACACTTCTGCCTCCACCTCACCCTCTTCCTCTCTCTTTCTGACGCTCTTCTTTTTAAGTGTGCACTTTGAAAATTCAGCCTAATAATCTCCTATCTGCCTCATAAATTATAAAATTGTTGGAGAAAAGGGCACCGATAATGCTCATATTTTTAATTCAACAGAAAATATTTTTATTGCCCTCACTGTCTTTTTTTCCAAATCAAATCTCACTTTTTTCCTAGATTTTCTAGACATTTCTATCTCCTTTTCCTTCTGCTGCTCCAACTTTCCTCTTTTTCTTCTGTCACTTGTACCCCTGGGGCTTGGTCTATTGAACTTATTTGCCTTCTCACACCAGACATCCTCATTTTCACCCAGATCTGTGCTGTTGGTTATTTTGTGTCATGACATTGTCTTCACCTCTAGACCAAGCTCCAGGATTTGCCAGGATGCTTCCAGAAAATTCTTTGTAGCCAGAGGGAGAGAGAGCAAGATGTTTAGTGAAGAATCAGTAGTTCTGAAGTTATAGTCTGATCAATCTCAGATCTCTCCTCAAAGAGTTTTAAAGCCACTTAATTCTACTGGCTGTCAATCAGGGTGACTTGTGCTGTATAGAAAACACCTGCCCACATTCAGAGCTGCATCTGTATCCTCCTCAGGGCACTGACAGTATGGAACTGAAGGGCTTCTTGTAGGTGAGAAATTAACAGTCATAGGAACATGCTGAGCCCTTGGGCACAAAATATGCTATTTTCTTTTTGAAATGGAGACTCCTACTACTTCCCCATACAATGGAAGGACAATAAAATTAAAGTGCTTCCTATTTCTTAGGTCCGAGTTATCAGATGAAGCATCCATACCAGGGATACCTCTGGAGTACGTTCATGGTAATAAAGATTCATGGAAAAATCAAAACAATTGAATTTAAAGAAAGAAAAGCGCAGATGAATGTCCTTCCTAGATTTCAAGTCCAAATAAATAAATTTAGACCTGACAGTCTTGCCTGGAGGTGAAATTGTTTGACATGACATTGTAAGTTAGGGTGAAAATCAGGATGTCTGGTGTAAAGAATCGAGTAACTTAAACAGACTTCTTCAGATAGAAGTCACAGAGGAAAAAGGAAACGGAGTAGCAGAAGAAAAATGACATTAATAATCATAAAATTCACACTGCCCCATCTGATATTACAACTTCTATCGGGGGAGCCAGCATTCTAGGGGCTACAACAACCTCCTGGCAGGAGTTCCGCACTTCCTCTCCCGGCATCAGTCCATGAACCCCATCCTATCCCTAGCCATTTGCCATTGGCAATCAGTTGCTTAAGCCAACTGTGGAAACTCACCACAAAGCCCTAGTCTTGGTGGTACCTGGGAGGGTGTCTACCTCCTGCACTGATCCTTACAACATCCTCCCTGTTTAGGAATGATTCCTCCATTCTCTGAGGATATCATCAATTACCAAGTTCCTAAAAGATTTTTCCAACTCCAACTGCTTTTTCCAACATTCCTGAACACATAAGGTGCTGGTGACCCGTGAGTAACATTTATGTCTCAATCTAGAAGCCATGTCTTCTGGGTTATCTTGAACTGTGCTACCACGTGCTGCCCTGAAGCACAGAGCAGGGCCTCAGCCACCCCTGTTGGGAAGCATAGGTTCATAGTTGGTGCTTATTAAAGACAGAAGCATAAACACAAATTAAAAATTAATAATATCTATGAAAATTATATTACACATCCTGCTTGGTCAAAATTTTTATTTTTACTTGTAATTCTCAAGACACAGAATATAATGGAGTGCTACTTAAAATTCCTGTAGTCTATTTAAGAACTATATGTGGTGTGTCTTCCCTTTCATATAAGAATTCTTACCTATAGCCTTTCATTTTTTCTAATAATTTAAATGTGGTTGGCAAAAACAAATTTCTTATATGGAACAATTAGAGTGGTACATGCTCTGAGTAATCAAAACCCTTGATTTGCATGTAATAAATATTTAGAAATACATTGTTTAAATTCTATCTCTCCTCACAGGTATTCCTTTGAGTAAAATAAAACAGTATCAATATAAAATTGCAATTGCTAGATACATTTTAAGTTGTAGTCATAGGGAGAACATAGGCTGAGATCCCAAGTAGAGTGAACGCTGCAGCTCAGGGCCGCCCAGCAGAAAGGCAGGGCTCTTTAGCAGGGGCAATGGCACATGATACGGGACAGGCTCGACTTGCGTGGCACACTCACTTGTGAGCTATGGGTGGGAGGTGTGTTTTAAAGAATGTTGCAAGTCCTGGTGCACAAGCAATGCACTAACATGGAATTTTTTCAAATAGTAAAATGTGCTAAAGACTACACAAAATACTCATGTTTCTATTTGCAGTGTTGCAGTGACTGGAAAGATGGTCTGAGAGATTTGTCATGTTTGCAAACCAGCTGGAGGAAAGGAGAGCTTAGGACATCCTTTGACATCAAATGCACAGCAGAACATTGAAAGAGTAAGCAAAATGATTTAATCATGCAGGTGACTAACTATTAGGGACTTTCTTAAGATCTGGATATCTCTTTTGATTTTTCTCAAAGCATTTTAACAACTGTCATGAGGACAGGGCCAGTGGTTACAAAATTTGTTCCATACCTTTTGATGTCTTACAAAAGAAAGTTGACTTTACCAGTGTCCTCTTACTGTACTGCTTGAGATAGAAAGTTTTAAGAAATGCAGTTGTGGACATTTGGGCATTGTGTGGCTGTGATCTTCAGACCAAGTTTCAGAGTTCTCAACGGAAATCTCCCAATTTTCTGAGGAAAAATATTAATCAAGAAGCTATATTGCTGGGCTGGCAAGTTAGCTCAGTGGACAAAAGCACCTGCTTAGGTAAAAAAAGGCAAGTGAAGGGACTGCAGCTTGATCCCCTGCACTACATGCCATGCTCCCAGGTGCACTGAGCGGACCAGAGTCTGGGCATAATGGTGCAAGCCGGTAGTCCCAGCTCTGGAGAGGCTAAAAGTAGGAGGATCACCGAGTCTGAGCTGTATAGTGAGACTATCAAATATATTTTATGAAGAAGAAGAAAAGGAAGAAGAAGGAGGAAGAAAGGGAGGAGGAGGAAGAAGAAGAGGAGGAGGAGGAGGAGAAGGAAAAGGAGGAGGGGGAGGAGGAGGAGGAAGATAAAGAAGAAGGAGGAGGAGAAGGAGGAGAAAGATGAGGAGGAGGAACAGGAGAAGGAGGAGAAGAAGAAGAAGAGGAGGAGGAGGAGGAGGAGGAGAAACTAGATTGCTATGCTTCCTACTCCCTACTCTCTCAACGAAATGTGCCCAGCCAGTGATTGGAACTCCCAGGAATTTTTTTTAACACACTGAATTAGTGTTATTCTCTCTTTATTGTGTCTAGTCAATGTTTGCAACTATACTCCTCTCATTTGTTACATCAAAAACTTTACTTGACATAAATATAAGGATTGAATAGAATATGTTTGACACAACAATGCCCATGAATTGTGTACTCCTCAAAACTGGAAGGTGTTCAGAGAATTCCTCCTATAGCAATTTGGACAGTGAGCCCTCTCATAGACTGAATGTACAAGAAAAATAAAGGGGAGTCAACAAGTACCCGTGGTTAGATGTTAGTTGCTTTCTTATTGCTACATTATCTAGCTTAGTTTTACAGGTTGTTCAGTAATTTAAAGCACTATATCTGGTCCAGAACAATGAGCCTCCAAATAAATTTTTTAAAAACACATTAAACGAACTTCAATGTTTTCTGTCAAAAATGGTCAATCAACAGTAACTCTAAGAGAGACTTTCTAGCTAAATATTATGTTCCAATTAGAGAAGTGACATTTTCAAGTCCTATGGCTAGGAATAATCAGGATAGATCACCTGAAATAAGCAGGAAATATGATTACGCACAGTCAGTATTGGTAATTTTTACTTTTAATACAGCATACTTATAATTATACACAATAAAGCTGTTTGGATAGAGATGATTTAACTGGGGAGAGAGCTAGTTTTGTATTTTGTCCATTAACTGGATTTATTTTACTGGTAATGAGGATAGTTTTGAGACAGCAAAAGTAGCCAATTTGACAGCTAACATAAATGATTTAGAAAAATTTTTGCAACATTACAGGCAAGCAAAAATTGATAACATCTGTTTTTCTCTCCATATCATGATAGCAAAATCCAAACTGTCGTTTTGTTATTTAAAAGCCTCTTGCATTAACTGGAGATAAAGACTAGGGCTTGGGGCAGGAAGGCCATTCATATTGATCTATGGGGAAAAAAACAAGCAGTGTAGAATTGAATAAACAGTGTGGGTGAGCAGATAACTTACCCTATTAGAGAAGATAAAGATAGTAAATTTATTTTTTTTTTTTTTTTTTTTTTTTTTTTTT
>PVKA01006199.1:74661-85390 GCA_004027165.1 Ctenomys sociabilis | reverse complement strand
TGAAGCAATGACCAAACTTCCACTTCAGCAACACAGTTTCCCTGCAGCTCATATGGACCTGGCATCACTCAGGGGCAAGGATGCAGTGTGCCCCTTAGGACAGCAGAACCAAGCAGAGACAGGCCACACCCACCTTCTCATTGCAGGCCATCTCACAGGGCAGCATCTGCTTGGTGGGAGAGCCCAGTGCCCTCTCCACAAGCCGCACAGACCGCACCAGCTCAGCCAGCTCTCCAGGTTCCAGTGAGGCCGAGTGATCACTCCCCTTCCAGGTCTTGTCCAAAGTTATATGACGTTCCAACACCTTGGCCCCCAAAGCCACTGCGGCCACGGATATTGCTATGCCTGTTTCGTGCCCCGAGTACCCTATGGGAATGTCAGGAAAGAGCTTCTGGTATTCCTTTAACATAGAAAAAGGAAAACAATGTCACCCAGGGTGGTACTTCATGAGTACTGTCTGGGAGTCAAGCAGACCTAAGGTAAGCCACTCACTGGCTGTACAACCTCAGGAGACGTGTAGGGGCTCTCAGCCTCTACTTCCTGGAAAAACAATATGACCTGTCTAGGATTGTTGTGAACGCTCCAAAACAATGGTTACTGTCATCATTGAAGAGTGTATTTTATGAATGTTTCACTCTATACAAACCAGTAGGAATAAAAACAAACCAATTCCTTAAGCTCAAAAAGCACCAGTCATATTCGATTAGCTTGTGCTTAAGCAAGTGTGCTATATGCACAAATATCATCAATTATATGTACAACCCAATCTAAAAACAATCTGTTAGGTTGGGGATATAGCTTGTTGACAGTGCTTGCCTAACACACCCAAGACCCTTAGTTCAATCCCCAGTACCACCATAAAAAAAAAGGTCAAAATAATCTGTTGGTAGAAATGCTGAATAATTAATTAATCTGTATCTACAATTCACACAGTGATCAGATAGATGGGTAGCCCAAGAGGTGGGCTGGTAAAATAACTCCCAAGTGGCATTAACATGGAGATAATAGTGGTACCTTGGTTGGGCATGGACTGGAAAGGATATTTACAACATAATAAAAGCCAGGCATGGTGGTGCATGCCTGTAATCCCAGCATTTGTGAACCAGAGGCAGGAGGATTGCTGTGAGTTTGAGGACAGCCTGGATTACAAAGTGGGTTCAAGGCCAGTCTGAACTGTATAGCAAATCCCTGTCTCAAAAGACAAGACAGAAAAAAAGATACAACAGACTGAGGAAAAAATATCAAGGCGAATACTTGGAGTCAGAAATATTGTTAGTTATAGTAATCTCTGTGGGATGGGGTTACAGAGTAGGTCCCTTACTATGTAATATATATTAAGGTTTTTTGTTTTGTTTTGTTGTGGTGTTGAACCCAGACCTTGTGTATGAAAGGCAAGAGCACTACCACTGAGCCATAGCCCCAGCCCCTATGCAAAGTATTTTATTTTATCATGCATTCGGTACAGAGTCTCACTATGCAGCTCGGACTTGTAGTGATCCTCTTATTTTCAGTCTCCCCAGCACTCCTCAGGGGCAGGGTTGGTGTGGCCTGTAGTGCCAGGGATCAAATCCTAGTCCCTGTGCTTGCCTTAAGCAGGTGCTTAGTCCACTGAGCTATCTTGCTGGCCCTATGCAATGTATTTTAGAGCTAAGAAAAGATAATGTTTAAGTTTTAAAAATAACATCATCTCTTTAGTTATGTCAAGGGCATAGCTAGAAGTAGAGGAAAAATTATTAGGAAAGAGAAGATAGAAAATTTATGTAAAAAAGATGGCAGTGTCAATTTAGAAAAGTATGAATTTTAACTTAAACATGAACACTGTATAGCAATACAAAGAAAAGTTTATATTACCATGGAGACAATAAGAATAGATTGTCAAATTCTGTACAGTTATTATTCACTTCATGAGCTATCTGTTTAACTGCTGTTTATGCTCCCAAGCACTGTGATTACAGGCATGTGCCACCTCGCCCAGCCTCAGGTGCTCCAGGGGCAGCGCCGGCATGGCACGCTGGGGACTGAACTCCAGGCCCTGCACTCTGCCTCAGCAGGTGCTTTGGTCTACTGAGCTATCAGGCTGACCCTTTTGTTTGTTTGGTTTTATTTTTGAGACAGGGTCTTGCTGCGTAGTTCAGGCTGGCCTTGAACTCACTATGTGGCCCAGGCTGCCCTCAAACTCTTCTTGACCCTCTTGCCTTAGCCTTTCAAGTACTGAAATTATAGAAGTATGTCACCATATCTGGCCCGACTTTATCTTTTTTTTTTTTTTTTTGCACAGTTCTATGTATCTTGTTTTATTAGGGGCTCAGTATCCTCTGTACACTATGCCTTGTTTATACAGTACTGTGATTTTTGCTGACTGTACTATACAGTAACACATTTTATGTTCTGGTATACATTATAGCACTGCATCTAACAGTCATGCAAATAAAAGCAAATTCATCAGTTGAAGTTTCCTTTGACCATTTCTCTTTGTTCTGAGACTGTATAATTTTTCCTTTAGTAACGACCTAGTAGAACTGGAGCCTAGCCATTAAATAAGAGATGTCTGTACAAGAAGACAATATGAAAACTGTTAATGATAGTACCAAGCTCATAAATATGTGTCTCCATATAATTACAAATGACATATTTATAATTCCAATAATTTTACTATGTTTTTATAACTGCAACCACACCTATTCCTAATGAGCTTAAACTTTGGTTGCTGGCAGGCTGAAGGGTAGGGGCGGCCTGAGGGAACTACAGACCAATGATCAGCGGGAGTCAGCCAAGTGCAGGCCCAGCTCTGCCACAGCCGCTGCTGGCTCTTGGGCTTCCCTCTGAGGTGTGGACATCACCATCTGTACAGTGGCGGAGTTAAACAAAATTCTGGAGAGAGCTCCCTCAGGCTGTTAGTGGGTATTCAGAATTTAAAAACAACTAAGCCAGCAATAGCAAGGTCAAAAATGCCAGTATTTCAAGGCCTTTTACAACTCAGTATGGAAAAAGACATCTGTGTACCAAGGTTCACAGCTATCACTCATAATAGCTAAAAAGTAAAACAACCCAATGCCCAGAGCTAGGTGAGTGGATAAACAATGTAACACATATGTGCACTAACATATTACTCAGCCTTAGAAAGGAATGAAGTAGCTGGGTGTGGTGGCATATGGCTATAATCCCAGCACTCCAAGAGGCTGACAGACAAGAGGATTACAAGAGCCCAGCCTGGGCAACTTCGTGACTTAACAAGACCTATTCTCAAAATTAAAAATATGGTGAGGGAAAAAGAAAGTTGGCACAAGCTACAACATGAATATACCCTGAAAATCAAACAAAAAAAGGCTAGAGATAGGAGGACAAATACTACATAATTTTACTTATTCAAGTCCCTGGAGAGATGAAATGAATAGAGAAATAAATAAAATGCTGACTGCCAGAGCTGAGGGGGAGGAGAAATGGGGAGTGAGTCCAGAGTTCAGTTTATGATAATAAAAAAGCTCTGGAGAAGATTGGGGGTGCTGGCTGCTCAACATTGTAAATGCACCTACTGCCACAGAACTGTTCACCCAGATGTGGTTACAAGGGTAAATCATATGTATATTTGACTACAATTTAAAAAATAAACAATATCATACAAAAAGATGTGAGCCAGCAAGTCACAGAAGAGGGACCTCTAGTGGCCAGTACATGCAAGTGAAGAAAATCGTACAAAGACAACTATGAGATTATACTTTACATTTTAAAATGGAAGAAACTTCATCTCAAGATTAGTCTTTAAAACTTGCACTTTATCACCACCATCTTAAGAATCAATGTGCTTCTTGAACCCCTAAATTCTAAACAGACTAACAGCAAGACTGACAAAGGATGTTTATGAA
Source organism: Ctenomys sociabilis (assembly GCA_004027165.1). Taxonomy (NCBI): domain Eukaryota; kingdom Metazoa; phylum Chordata; class Mammalia; order Rodentia; family Ctenomyidae; genus Ctenomys; species Ctenomys sociabilis. The sequence continues at coordinate 81,527 of PVKA01006199.1, read as the reverse complement.
TTAGAACATGTTTGGTTAGAACTGCCTCTTAAAAAAGGCTAGGGCAGGGGGTGAAGGTGTGCTCCTCTGCAGGAAAGCCCTTGCCTAATGTGAGTGAGGCCCTGGACCCAACGGTCAGCACCGCCCCCCTGCCCCCCCATAAGGAAGACGCCACCATGTTTGGGCCTGGGGAGACAACAGCCTCCCTCATGCTCACCGAGATGACTCGCAGGTTGACGTCCTCGGCCTGGAGAGGGTAAGCACTGGTGCACTGCAGGAAGCAGAAGTTGGGGTTCAGGGGCTTCACAATCTGGTAGACTTGCTTCATGGTAGCCATCGACTGCATCCCGCTGGAGATCACCATTGGACGACCTGAGGGGTCCAAGCAGTGTCTAATTTGGGGATTAGCCTCTCCCTCAAACACATCCCAGCCATCTGTCTCATCATTCAACTACACCTACAAACACCCCTTGGGACACTGTGCCTGTCCCTGGGGGAGGAAAGAGCTGAGTGTGAGTGCAAGTACGAGTGTGCTGAGATCCTGCTCTGGACCCCAGAAGGGTAGACCACTCTCTGCCCCAACAGCCATCCTTAGCAAAGCGAACCAAATCTAGGAGCTAGGAAGAGGAGCAAGGGGTTGCACAGTACACTACAAATTCAATATCCCTAATCCAAAAACCTGAAACCCAAAAGTCGGAAACAATGAAAACTGGAATGCTTTTGGTCCCAAGCATTCAGAGAAGGGTATCAACCTATGGCATACTATTCGAGAGCATGGCTGAACTGGAGGGCCAGAGCAGATGCTAAGAGCTGTATCTGGGAGATGCACAACCTTCAGAATCTCGGGTGTCTCATCTATGGCATAAGTATAAATTTAGCATCACAGTAACAGGACTTGCTTCCATCCTGGGGTTGTCAGGATGTTCACATGAGATGGCTCATGTCATAAAGTCACTTTACACATGACACTGTGGCCAGCAGGTAGGATATACCCACAGAATAGTTCTCCAATCGGGTTCCTCTCTAAGAAGTTTGTTTTTCCTGGTAGAGTGGATTGAAACTAGCATGTACATGTTGGGTACTTTTTAAAATTTTGAGACAAAGTCTCACAAAATCACTAAATTACCTTGGCTGGTTTTAAATTTATAGTCCTTCTGCCTCAGTCTCACAGAATGCTGGGATTACAGGCATGCACCACCTTACTTTCTTAATAAATTAAAAAGAACTTTACTTTTTCAATGGCACATAAAAATTACACGTATTTATGGGATACTATGTGATATTTTGATGTATGTATACACAATACAATGTTCCACCAGGGTAAGCATGTCACCTCAGATAGGATTTTCCTCATGGTGAAAGCATTCATAATTCTTTCTTCTAGCTCTTGTGGAATAAATAATATACTATGGTCTTACTGTGCAAAGAATACTAGCTATAGGGGATGGGGAGATAGCTCAATAGAATAAGCGCCTGCATGGCAAGAACAGGGTCCTGAGTTCAATCCCCAATACCACACACTTATTTTCTAAAGGTTGCCTTCATAAGACCTCTCTCAAAGTGGGTTACCATGAAGAGCATAAAATATGAAGATCTGGACTCCCTTGCACTTGATGCCAAAAATGAAGACACTTACCTTTTTTAGCTGTCTTTTCCAGATAAGGGAAATTGTTAGTGTCTCCAGATCCAACTTTGAAAAATGGAACATTCAGTTCATGCAGAAACTCAACCGCCATCTACAATACCGAAGAGGAACTCTTGTTCACTGCCATTCAAAAGCACTGCCCTTATGGTAGAGGCATAAGTGGAGAGGCAATGCGCAAATAGAATAGGGCCCTCTCCTACCCAGCGAGGAAGACACAGAGACGTGGGAGTGGGCACAATGTGTTCTCAGACATCTCATTTCAAACTGCAGCACTCATTTCTGGCCTCCTACCACTGGTCTTACACACACTCAGTGCTCATATGAGCTGGCTCCTAGACTCAGAGTCGAATCACATGGCTGGCCTGACTCTTCCTCCTCAGGACCAGTGGACAACCATGAAAGCCTCAGAACTGAACCCTGAGGCACAAAACCAGGCAGTGACAAGGCATCAGCCCTGAGGCTCCACCATTTACCCAGGACCAAGCAACCAGAGAAAGAGGTCACTGCCATCCATGCCAAAAAGGGGAAATGGAGCACTCAGTGGCCCAGCACTGGCACAGTGATCCCCAGCTGGCAGGTACTATGGGTCACAGAAAAGCAAGCCTCAGTCACCTTCTTCTGATCCAATATCAATGCTTAGGACTACCTAGGGCCCCTGACACCTGGGACTCACTAGGAAGTGCCAAGAAATGGGGAAATGTCGGCAAACACATGCTGGAGGATAGGTGGTCAGTTACATGAGTAAAATCTCAAATGGTTTTTAAATAACAAGGACACAGAACAGCTACTTTTTAGCTAAGATCTTTGTCTACCTTTATTAAGGTATGCCAAGAGCTGCACACAATATACAAAACCTGGTGAGTCAGGACACATACACACACACACACAATCCCATCATCACAAGGTGACAAATGCATCTACCACCTCCAACTCGGGGGTCTGGGCTTTTCTTTAACTGAAGTTGGAATTTCAAATTTCAGAATGGTTCCAAATATCTAAATTCCATCATAAAATACTGCCTGAAATTAGTAAGGATCTTATAAGCGATGGCAGTGCTTCTAACATTTTGTGTATAGACATATAAATTATTTATTCATTTGGTGATCATCCCATTTTTAGCCTCACTAGTGCTGGGATTATAGACGCATGCCACCAGGCCTGGAGCCCAGTTTCAGTACAGCATGCAGGGATCCAACTCACATCCCTGTATTTGCCAAGCAGGCATTTAGACTGCTGAGCTATCTTACCCTCTAACACTTTATTATGCACACAACAATCTCCCAAAGATTCTTTTTTGTTTTTTGTATTTTAGGGAAGGGTCTACAGGGTATTCAGGGCCTCACTACTAGATTGGTCTCATAGTGATCTGCCTGTTTATAGCCTCCCTAGCGTAGTCTCAGTCCCCACCTCAGTGCATCCTAGGGGTGGGGCTGGCATGGCAGGCCTGGGGATCAAACCCCTGACCCCTGCGCCTGCTTGCAGGCACTTTAATCCACTGAGCTATTTGGCTGGCCCTCTCCCAGGGATTCTTTCCCTCCACCTTTTTCCTTTTCACTGATTCTGTCTCTTTATATGTCACACTGTTAATCATCCCTCCAAAGCTGAGACTGAAAAATAATCCATGTTTAAAATACTGATTAAAAAACAAAATACTGATTGAACAAAGCTTAATCTTCCCAGCCATCTGTCCCTATCTAGCAGGTGAAAAGAGTGTTTTCTATGTACAGAAGGAAACTTCTAAGATTTCTTGCAGATGTTCAAATGGTAGGACAATAACCTCCAGGGCATGTGCACATGGATAAGCCCACTCAGGAGAGGGCCAGAGCATGCAGAGGTAAGGAAGAGAGGGTAAATGCAGAAAAACCGCTTGGCCAGAGCTCACCACAGAGACTGACATCTGCATGAATTCTAGCATTTTCAAATGATAAAAAAGGAGAACCAGGGCCAGCCAAATAGCTCAGTGGATTAAGGTGCCTGCTTAAGCAGACACAGTGGCCGGGGTTCTATCCCCCCACATGGCGTGCCGTGCAGGTGCTGGCCCCAGCCCTGGGGCCCACTAAGGGAGATTGAGACTGGGCATGGTGGTGCATGCTTGTAATCCCAGCTCTTGGGATGCTGAACACATATGAGTCTGATTATGTAGAGAGCCCCTGTAGACCCTGTAGATCCTTACTAAAATACAAAAAAAAAAAAAAAAAAAAGAGACAGAACTAATGGAGGGAAAGAGTGGGCCTACCTGGCAGCCCTTCTGAGGAAACTGCTGCCACCTAGTGCCCACTTAGAAAACTGCCACACCAAGCTTCTATCCCCATCAAAGGACACCCACTTCAGGCACCCTGACTTCAGCCTTCCCTTCTAGGGCAGCACCGCTGCAGGGCCTCTTAGGCTGTATCGGAGCTCAGGGGCCCCTTCGTTCAAGGCCTTGTTGGTTTTCCATAGCCTGCCCTCTCTACTGTCCAGTCCACCTAGGGCACAGTGATGCCAGGCAACCTTAGGACTTCTCTCCCTGCCTTTCCTCTATGGCACACAGGTCCTGGGGTCTGTCTGAAGGAACTTAGTCACATGAGACCCTCATTCGGCATTCTGCCAGCTGGGTTCAGTGTGCAGAAACCAACACACTGGTTTGGGGAAAGCCATACTGCCACAGCTCTGCAGAGGGTCCCAGCCAGCCAAACTTGTCTAAGTCCAATATCTTCCAACCTGTTTGGCTCAGGATGCTGAAAACACTCAGTTCAGTTCAGTAGTAAAAGCCAAAAATATGTGCCCTGAGAACCCCTTTCGGCATTGCACAAGCACAGGGCTAAGAAGGAAGGGTAGAGAAGGAATTTCCACAACCCCTTCCATGGGGCCCTCAGGAGAGCAAAACCCACAGTGACGAGCTGGGAAGAGCAATGGACATTAGAAAGGGGTGGTCCATACACAGTGCACAAGGCCATCATGCCACCTGCTGATTGGTGGCCACAGTGGGAGGAGACAAGGACAGAAAGGCCCTGCAGAGGCCAAGTGCTAGGAGGGAAGATAACAGTGATGGCAAACTGTGGAGGGCACCATAATCCGGAAGCCTTCCTTTCTATTCCCTTTAAGGATATAAGTTACACTTCCTGTAAATTGCTGCATTATGGCTTCCTGCCTTTTGTTCTTTTAATTAGACTTCCTGTCACAAGCTCCTTTGGTTGATCACATGAGTGTTATTAGCCTATAACATTACCCTAATATATCTATCTCACTGATGACGTTGACTTCCCTCCCCTCTGCTATATAAGCTACCTCACTTCCTTGAATAAACAAGACTTGATCAGAATCCTGTCTTGTCTCCATTTCTCGCGTCCCTGTTCCTTGTCTTTGTCAGTCCCCTCTCCTCCCCCAGGTGACCTGCGCTGACTGAAGTGCTGGACGGGTCAGCAAACATTTCACAGCCCCAATGACATAAACAGCCCGCTGGCACATGTACCATAGGCTCGCCACCCTTTGGGTGAAGGAAGCACCTCTTCAGGCCACCAGTACGGCCTTGGTTCCCTCTGCTTCCCACAGAACTGTCCATTTACGCAATAAAGATCCTCTGCCTATTTCAGCTGATTTCTACATGCCTTTGCACCTCTCTGTCAGACATCCTGGTGATTTACCTTTCTTAGGCAAACAGAGAACGCCCTAGAATGTTCTCTGTGGAATGGAGAAGGGGAGAGGAGTGGAGAAGGGCAGCACTCACCAAATGCCTGTCTATAAGGAAGGAAAGGCGGGCAAACAATAGGGCCACTCACTCAGTAAACAAGGAACAAGGAACAAGCAACCAACAGCCAGCTGGACAGGAAATGCTGGCTCCACAGACACCTGCCAGGCAAAACTAGGTAGTGCTTAGAAAGGCTCTTAAGTATTTTCTAGTCAGTACCCTGTAATCCAGCCATCAAGAACTTGAAGTTTGAGCCTAGCCTGGTAACTTAGCAAGATCCTGTCTCAAAATTTGGGGCGAGGGGGCAGGGCTGGGGATATAGCTCAGTGTGAAAGCCTGAGTTCAATCCCCAATGTGAGACTGAGAGAGAGAGAGAGAGAGAGAGAGAGAGAGAGAGAGAGAGAGAGAGAGAGAGAGAGAGAGCGCGAGCGCCAGAGTCAGACAGACAAAGAGAAACAGGAGTGGGACAGGGAGGGAGGATGGAGAGGGGGAGGGCATTTTCTTCTTCCTGCAGGTACCCTAGGTGAGCCAGGAGACCAGCTGGGAACAAAGGACACTCCAAACAGAGCTTCTTTGGCAAAAAGGGTTGAAAGCAGGAAACAGCAAAGGGTCCTAAAGAACAAGCCAGCAAGCACTGGAGGAGGCAGTCCTGGCCCTGACCTCGATCCATGGGCCCAGGCCACATACAAAGTGTCAGTACCCAGGCCAGTGCTCAGGGAACCCCAAACATCAGAGAGGGCTCCCTGGGAGGGGAGAGAAAGGAAACCAAGAAAGGCTTCGGAAGGAGGCAGCCCACACCAAACACCCACACTCCTCTCTCCTCCAACTGTTTCTGGACCTCAAGCAGCACACAGAGAAGGAACAACCTAGAGAAGTGCCAAAATTTTCCTCAGCAGCCACCACCGTAACAAGGTGCTTTTCTCTGGCCTTCAGACCCTGAGGCTACGCTGAGGTGGGAAAAGCCTCCTCCCAGATACATAACACCTTGGTGACATCGCTGGTTCTTTGCTGACTGGGATGTCAGATAACAGCTCATTCACACATAGAGATGAAAACAGAGGCCTAAGGAGGGCTGGGCTCAGCAAGGTTCCACTGTGAGTTAAGAGCAGTCAAGGCAAGTTCCCACATGTCCTAACCATGAACCTGAACTGGTTTTCCTCACCCTCACTTTTTTTTTTTTTTTTTTTTTTTTTTTTTTTTTTTTTTTTTTTTTGTATTTTTATTTTTTATTTTTTGTCTTTTTGAGACAGGGTGTCACTATGCAGTTCAAGTTGGCCTTAAGCTCACTTTGTAGCTCAGGCTGGTCTCAAACTCACAACAATCCTCCTGCCTTAGCCTCCCAAGTGCTGGGATTACAGGCATGTGCCACCATGCCTGGCCTGACTTTATTTTTAAATTATGATTTTTTAAATTAGTTAATTAATTTTTTGTGACAGGCCCAGCCCACCCTGGGGGCAGGGTTACCAGGGATCGAACCGTAGTCCCTGCATGCTTGCCTGAGTTTGCCTAAGCAGGTGCTTTAAACCACTGAATTATCTTACTGGCCTTAAATTACGATTTTTTTTTTTTTTTTTT
>PVKA01006199.1:0-65099 GCA_004027165.1 Ctenomys sociabilis | reverse complement strand
CTTGCCTGGCAAGGGCAAGGCCCTGAGTTCAATCCCCAGTACCACAAAATAAAAATAAAAACAGGCTGAGGCAAGAGAATCACTGGACTACAATAGTAAGTTCAACTGCATAATGACCTGTCTGAAAAAATATTTTTAAAAAAGGTCATACCACAAAAGCAAGTTAGCTGTAGGCACTCCTTGGTTTCATGCTGGCAGGAATGAAGAAAAAATAAGAGACAAGAGCTAGGTTCAGGTGGAGGTCTGTCAGCATGATAGGTAAATGACCTCCAGAACAACAGTAGGAGAATTTATACCTTTGCAAAGTTAGTATCGGGAGACACAAAGTTGCCTAGCTGAAATTGACCAGGCAGGAGGCTTTTCTGAAGGCTGAAGTAACTGGGCTGCTTTAGGCACTCTGGCCTTCTCCTGCCCTCCCACATAGGATCAATTTCCAACTCCAGCAGCTCCCAACAGCCTGATGTTATTTGTGACTAAATACAAACTTCAATTTCAAACTTCAATTTCAGTAAATTAAAGTACCATTTTACCTTACCTAGTAAGGAAGAAAAGATACTATTTTTCATTCCATTCTTGGGCTCATGGTTAAAGCCATTTTCTGGTGCTTTCTATGACCTTTTCTACTTGGCTAATGATTCAATGTTTAATCTAGCAAGATGGATGAGTGTGTGGGAAGATCTTCTAAAACAAAACCAGAGAGAGACATCCTGTTACTGGCAGAAGAGGACAAGACTTCATTTTGGAAATACTGAGTACCCAGAGGTGGGGGTCAAGGAACTGAGCTTCAACAGAGGAGCTCACTTTCCCTGCATGCTTCCTCCAACCTAGACTCTGCCTAGTATTTTTTGCCACTATGTGCCCCCACTACACTGAACTATTTTGGGTCCCCCTGAAAGACTGTGGTATTCCGTCATCTTCAGGCCTTGGCACAGGTGTCTCCGTGTGTCCTCACTCCTTGACCTCCACCTCCATCTTTTTTAAGAAATATTTTATTTATTTATCTATTTATTTATTTGGTATAAGGTCTTGCTACTCAGCTAATACTCATTGTGATCCTCCTGTCTCAGTCTCCCCAGCACTGGGATTACAGGCGGGTGCCACCATGTCCAGTTTCGAAGGTTGGCTTGACACAGTGTCATCATGTGGTACTGAAGATCAAATCTGGGTCCTTGCGCTTGCCAGGCAGGTGCTTAGACCACTAAACTATCTCCCCAGCCCGTTTCCATCTCCATCTGACAGAACCAGGCTGGCCACTTTGTTCTGCAGATCCTTCAAAATGGTGGTCATTGTGTGTCAGACCCTTCCCTAACCCAACAACCTTCTTTTGGTGCATGAGGAACACGTGTTTATCTACTTCCCACCCTTAAAATAACTTTTCCCTGATTGTCATTCCCTCTAGACTCTGAGCTCATCAGGGCAGCCCTAATCTTCAGCTCCTGCACAACACCAGGCTTCAGGGCCACGTGTGGCTTAGGAGAGGCAGAGACCTGTTCTTCCTTGTATCTGTATCGTACAGAGCCATAGAACCATGTCCTTCATGGACCAGAGCTCCTTAAAAGCTGGGCCTGGATTATTTCTTGCTATAGCCACACCACTATGTACAGGACTTCTTAACACCTAGTAGGTGTTCTGGTCTTGGACCACTTGAGCCACTCCACCACACTTTTAGATAGGGTCACAATAAGTTGCCCAGGCTTGCCTTGAGCTTGTGATCCTCCTGTCTCAGCCTCCTGAGTAACTGGTTTTACAGGCATATGCTATCAGGCCTAATGAACAGTTTCTGAATGAGCAAGTGTGGAAAAGATGAGATGGCTATAAAAACTAAGTAGAAGTGACTTCATCTGCTTACTCCTTAGGCCTCAGCCAGCTTCTTCAGGGAATATGACTTCTCATTTCTCGGAGGTCAGTGTTCTGTCAGTTCCCTTTGTGGAAGAAATGAACTGTGGAGCTGTTCATGCTCCTGGATCCAAGCTGCCAAGGCCCTGCCCTGCTGTCTCCTGGCTGGAGTCTGATCCTCCAAGAGTTCATAGTCGTCTGCTTACCAGCAACGTTTCGGGTCATGCCCAGCCCACCCTGACCTGCTGCTTCCTCAGCCTTGGCCTAGGTCCCAGGGAACAAGCCCCACTGTCCCTTTGGATGGTGTAGGAGGTTTAAGTGACTCATAGGTCTCCTTTGAAGCACTTTGTGACACACCTCAGCAGGCTCCAGTTCCAAAAAGTACCTCACATTTTTATCTAGCAAATCATTCCTGAAAGTCTACTGTGTGTCAGGGTCCACAACCAGCACTGGGGCATGATGGGAAAGAGAAAGCCAGGATCCTTTGCCTGGAAACTATAGTTTACATAAAAGCCATTTACAACAAAAGGTAAACTATATTCACATATAACATGATATGAATTATAATAAGGGAAATGGAAAAAGTGCTATGTGAGAAACCAGTTTTTAAAACCTATGTGTGTATGTGTGTGCGTGCACCGAGGATCAATGCTAGGGTATAGATGTGCTGTACCACTGAGCTATGTCCCCCAACCCAAGCACCTACTTGAGAAAGTAAGAAATGATGGCCCACAGCCAGAGAGCTCAGCAGATTAAAGCGCTTGCTTAGGCAGCCAGACCAGGGTTTGATCCCCAACATACCCCATGCCAGCCCCACCCCCAGGGTGTACTGAGACAGCAACTAAGACTGGGTGTGGTGGTGCATGCCTGTAATCCCAGAGCTTCAGAGGCTGAAAACAGGAGGAGCAGTATGCCTGATCTGTGTAGTAAGACCCTATAGACCCTGTACTAAATACATTAAAAAAAAAGAAGAAAAAGAAATGGTAGCCCAGCTATTCAGGGACTGATACAAAAGAATCACAAGTTCAAGGGTAGCTTGGGCAATTTAGTGACACTATCCTAAAATAAAAAGGGAACTTGGGAGGCTGAGGCAGGAGAATTATGGTCAGTTCGAGGCCAGCTTGGGCTACAAAGTGAGTCCAAGGCCAGCCTGGGCTACAAAGTGAGTCCAAGGCCAGCCTGGGCTACAAAGTGAGTTCAAGGTCAGCCTGAATTACATAATGAAACCCTATCTCAAAAACTAAACTACATTAAATGAATAATAGAGTAGAGCTGAGAGCCGGGCGTGGTGGCGCATGCCTGTAATCCCAGCACTCGGGAGGCTGAGGCAGGAGGATTGTTGTGAGTTCGAGACCAGCCTGAGCTACCAAGTGAGCTTAAGGCCAGCCTGAACTGCATAGTGAGACCCTGTCTCAAAAAGACAAAAAAAAAAAAAATAAATAAAAAAAAAAAATAAAAAATAAAGTAGAGCTGAGGATGTAACTAGACCATTTACCTAGCATGAAGCATCTGCATTCAGTCCCCAGTACTATAAAAATAAATATAGAATCTTCCTGAAGACGCAGCACTTAGGATGAGACTCTTACCAAACCCCAGGTGCTTGCAAATGATAATAAGCTCCTTAGGCTAGGTGGAGCGGCACATGCCTATAATCCAGCACTCAGGAGGCTGAGGCAAGAGGATTGCCTCAAGTTCAAGGCTAGCCTGGGCTACATAGTGAACTGAAGGACAGCCTAGACTACTAGCAAGATCCTGTCTCAAAGCAACAACAACAACAATAATAGGGCCAGGCATGGTAGCATGTGCCTGTAATTCCAGCACTTGGGAGGCCAGTGCGGGAAGATTGCCGTGAGTCTGAGCTACGTAGCTCAAAGTTAACTTGAACTAGACAGTGAGACCCTGTGTCAAAAAACTAAAACACAAAAATCATCACTATCACCCTCCCTACCCTGGGTCCTCAACTTGATGCTCAAACAATACCTTGTCCAGAACAACTTTAACTTCCTCCTCTGCAATCTGGGGATAGCTGCCACCAGAGGGCAGTAGTGAGGCCTGCAAGAGAAGAGGCACCATATATTTGGTATGCAGCTCAGACTCAGTGATCCTCCTGTGTTCAGCCTCCCCAGCGCAGGGATTACGCACTCTACAGTGAATTCAAAGCCAGACAGCACTACACAGCAAGACCTTGTCTCAAAAGAAAAACAAAACCCGCCATTCTAGATCACACCTCAGTGACTCCTCTGTTCCCACCAGAGCCCAGTTCCATGAAGTCACCAGCGGGCTGACCCACTGCTGAGTACAGCACCCCAGGACCCAACCACCTTCCAAACACTTTGAGACTTTGGGGGAACATTTTAGAGCTTCTAATAACAAAACCCAACATCCAGGACAATAAGTACATAAAAGATGATCTGATGTGCTTGATCTTTTAGATAAGGTCACAATAAGACTCTGGTAATGGAGGCCCAGAACTTGATGTCGTTAGCCCTCAGGAGATGCAAAACAAAAACACAATAAAACACTGGTTCCCACTTGCTAGGATGCTTAAAACTGGAAGTACAGATACTAACACAGTGTTATTATAAGTGGTGTTGGGTATGGCTGTGGGTCAGTCTTCCAAGAGCCTAGTAATGGAGACCCAGGGCCTGGTAGGCCTCAGCTTGTTTTTGTGTACAGATGCCTGCTTTCCTCCAGCCCACCTTGGAAACCAGAGCTACAACTGCATCAGCTTAAGAACACCATATAAGGGCCCAGGGAGATGGCTCAGTGAAATAAGTGCTTTCCTGATAAGCTCAAGGGTCTGAGTTCAATCCCCAGTTCCACAAAAAGAAATAAAATAAACACCATATAAGGCCAAACGTGGTGGTGCCTGCCTGGAGCCCAAGGACTTGGGAAACTGAGATAGGAAGATCCCTGGGAGTTGGTGGCTAACTTGGGCTACCAAGTGAGTTCAAGGTGAGCGTGAGCTGCATAGTGAGACCCTCTCAAAAAAAGGAATACTCCATAAATGAAACCTCATAGCCTACAACCTTTTAGGAGGGGCTTTTGTGCCTCAGCATAATTTTGGGGGATTTATCCTGGTGGTTGTATATTAGTGTTGTGTTCCTTTTTACTGGTGAGTTGGATTGCATGGAGTGGTAAAGTATAGTTTCTTTACCCATTTACCTCTCTGAAGAACATCTGGTTATTTGCATTTGAGGGCTCTTATGAATATATGTCTGCTTTAAACATTTGGGCACATATTAGTGTGTGTAAACACAAATCTTCATTTCCCTTAAATAATGTCCAACAGTGCAGTATCTGAGGCATTTGGCAGTTGTATGTTCAGTTGTAGAAGGAACTGCACTCTTTTCTAGAAGGTCAATACCATTTTACATTCCTCCCAGTAGCATGTTTCCCTGTTTCCCCACATTTTCCCTAGCAGTTGATGTTGTAGCTCTTTATTTTGCCTAATTTGCTAAAGTGAAGTGGTAGCTCACTATGGTATTTATTTGCATTTATTAAAGGGCTGATGATGCTGAGCATATTTCCATGTGCTTATTTGCCCTTAGATGAAATTTTTGTGTACTTTTTTTTGCCTGTTTCCTAATTCTATTGGTTTGTACTGCTGACTCTGAGAGTTCTTCACGATATTAGTTCTTCTGTGAGGTATGTGGTCTACCTGGCCTTTTCTCCAGGCCAATAGCTGCAGCTTGCCCTCCTGTTCTTACAAGGTGTTCTTCGGAGAAGGCCTTCAGTCTAATGGCATCTTTGTCATTTTCCTCATCGCTGTGACTCAGTACCCCAGTTTAAAGGAGAAGAGGTTTATTTTGGCTCATAGTTTTAGAAGTCTTAGACTCCATGCAGAAAGGGCAGGACAGAAGGGCCTGGCTGGAGACAGCCATTCTTCTCAGGACAATGAGGAAGCTGAGAGAAGGGAGAAGGCAGGAAGGGGCCCAGCCACTGCCTCACCCTACCCAACTCTACTCCCCACAGCAGCTGGCTGCACCCCCAAGATTAGAGAATCCTACCCTGCACTCACCTGCCCAAAGCATCTCTCAGTGCATGAGGCATTTGAGGGTTGTTTTCGATCTCAATAATGTTAGATGAAGTCTAGCTTTCTTTGATGGATCATGACATGGGGACTAAATTTCAAAGCTTGTTGCCTAGCTCTAGACTCTAAAGTTTAGCTCGTAGGCTTTTTTTTTTTTTTTTTTTTTTTTTTTTTTTTTTTTTTTTTTTTTTTTTTTTTTTTTTTTTTTTTTTTCTGTTAGGCTTTTTATTTTGAAAGTTTTATAGTTTATGTTTACATTTAATCCTGTGTTCCATTTTATTATGTCTTTCTGTCTATCATCTATTTTATGGTACTGAGGATTACATCAATTTCACTGAGCTACATTTTCATCCCTGTTTATGTTTTTGAGATAAGGTCTTGCTAAATTTGCTAGGCTGAATTGAATTTGAACTTTCTTGCCTCAGTCTTCCAGAGTAATGGAATTATAGGTGTGCACACAACTCCTAGTTCTGAATTAATTTTTGTAGATATGTGAGACCATCAGTGATGATAAAATGAAGGGAATTTTACCAGCCAGCCTCATTCAGAAATGCAGAGTTCACTGTATTTTTAAAATATGTATTTATTTATTAGTATCGGGAATTAAATCCAGGGCCTTGGTGCTAAATTAAATTCTCAGGCCAGCAAGATAGCTCAGCAGACTAAAGTGCCTGCTTAGGCAAGCATGGGCTGGTGCAGGGTACCATGGTTTGATCCCCAGCACCACATGCCACACCAGCTCCACACTCAGGGTGGGCTAAGCCAGCCAAATAAATAAATAAATAAATAAATAAATAAATAATCAACCTTTTTTCTCCCAAGTATCCAGGATTTAATTTAGGACCTTGTGCTTACCAAGCAGATGCTTATACTCCTGAGCTATTTCCCCAGCACTCCCCTTACCTTTTTATTTATTTGTTGAGACAAGACTTGTGCTGGGAGATAGCTCAGTGGCACAGCACCCACCTGGCAAAGGCAAGGTCCTGAGTTTGATTTCCAGTAATAAAAACAAGAAACAAATAAATACAAAAAAAAAAAGCCAGAGATAGGACTTGCTCTCCACAGCCTCCTTGGTGACTGTCACACTTGTAAGTTCAGGGGCAAAACTGTGTTGATGAAGCCCAAACCCAGGATTCCCAAACTTGGCAATAAAATACCATCTGCCTCCCTTTCCTCTTTTGTCTGTCTGTCTGTCTGTCTGTCTGTCTGTCTGTCTGTCTGTCTGTCTCTCTCTCTCTTTTTCCAAAATAGGGCTGAGCACACTGTCTTCACATTGAGTTTTGGCCCTTTTTCCATTTTTTTTTTAAAGGCCAGGGATATAGCTCAGTGGCATAAGCACCTGGCCTGGCAAGTGCAAGGTTTTGAGTTCAATCCCCAATACCACAAAAATAAATAAATAAACTTGATAAACAAAAAAGGGGGATATAAATGAAGGACCATTTTATAGTGAAAAAAAAAATATATATCTGTATATACAAAATAGATAGGATATACAGCTACTTTCTCTTAGTTCAATGAGATTTGTACTGATAGTGTTGATAAGATATGTCTACATCTTGTATTATGAATAATTACAAAGACAACAATATGCAATGTATTAATTATTTTAACTGTCCTACTAACCTATTTTGAAACTGTCTCATTGCTATTTCTTTCTCAATAAAATTAATTTTAAAAAATTGAAACTTCAGCACTGCACAAAAAAATAAAATAAAGAAGTCTGGGCATGGTGGCACATGCCTGTAATCCCAGCACTAGGGAGGCACAAATCAGGAGGATCATTACGAGTCCAAGCTGTATAGTGAGACTCTGCACACACACACACACACACACACACACACACACAATCTAACTTTTATTTTATTTTTATTTTATTTATTATTATTTTTTTTTTTGGCGGAACCAGGGATTGAACTCATGTTTGTTTTTTTTTTAATTTAAATTTTAGAAAAAATGTTGAGACAGGATCTCACTAAATTGTCTATGCAGATCCCCCGTCTCAGCCTTCCACATGGCAGCGATTATAGGTGTCAGCCACCATGCCTGGCTCCACATAGTTTCAGACAGAAATTTTCTTGTTTAAGGCCCTTCAAAAGTCCCTGCATGCCTCCAGAATAAAATCCAGACTTCTTCCAGCATTTCCCATTTCCCACGCTCATGCTAGTAGGCTCTGCCACGCTGAACATCTCTCAGTCCTTGGCCCGTGGCCCTTTGTGCATGCTGTTTCTTCTGCCTAGGACTCTCTTCCTTCCCAGGTCGCCTGGCTCCCTGCTTCCCTGTCCGCAGTGCAGCTATGGCCATCCCTTCCTCCAGAGCAGTGTCCTTTCTCAGTTCCCACTCTACTTTGAGCCTCAGAAGAACCTACATACTCTGCCGTAACTGCCTGTTTGTGTGATTGTGCCGTCACCTAGCCTGCCAGTGCTGAGCACTCAGGATTGTTTCTATGGTGTTCCCCTTTCCCATGTATAATGTCATGCTCTGTGGACATGTGAGCTTTCCCAAATGCACGGCCTTATCACAGAGTGGTGACAGCAGATGCTCAGTGAGTTGGACAAGACAATGAGTGCAGTGATTTCTCCCCACAAGTATTGTGTCAGTTCTGACATGGATGTGACCTAGGCTGCCGCCTGTTTGGATGGTTCTGACTTTACTCCAGAACGTATTGTGCCTCCTATAATGCCCCCTGGGTTCCCATCTCGCCTTTCTCAAAGAACTATCCCCACATTCAGCAGAGACATGAAGAGTGGGTTCTGTGTGAGGCAAACGTGATAACCACTACACTACAGAAACGGTTACAGAGGGGGTTCTGGATGATCCACAGGGGACTCTGTGCTCACTGTGCTGAGGAACTGCTAGAGCCACTTGGGGGAAAAGCACTGTCAAACTGAAAACCTTCCCTGGGGCCTACAAAGTCACCAGCTCACATCTAGAGGACACCCTACAATAAAATCGTAGAAGCTAAATCTTTTCATAAAGTGGGAAATTGTTACTATGTAAAAACTCTAGCCTCACTTGTGTTTAGTCAACTTAAAATCATTTTTTGAGGTCACACAACTGGATAATATATCAGTTAACAAATTGTTATATTCCCACTAGCTTCACTGTAGGTAGTACCTCTGATATGTGGGTTATAATAACAGTTGCCTGGTTATTTCCTGTGGTCTGAGGTCTGCCTTTGTTAAAGTACATTGACTTCTTACATGAACCAATAGATGTCTGACTTTTTTTTTTTTTTTTTATATATATATACAAGGTCTCACCATGTAGTGGAGATTGACCTTGAACTCACTATGTATCCTAGGTTGGTCTTAAACTCATGGCCATCATCCTGCCTCAGCCTCCTGAATGCTGGAATTACAGGTAATCATGTTCAGTGACATCTGTCTTTATATTGTGTCTACCCCATTTATTGTCATCATTTTTAAAAAATGAGAGAGAGAAAAAACAAGACAGACTTTTCTAAAGATGATATGAAATTAACAAATTGTTATCAAAGTAGTCATTCAGATTATCAGGTACAGGCATGCAAAATGATGAAGCAGTATAAGCACTAACTGTTTCTTTTAATGAATGAATAGAAATTAGTAGTACAATTATCTTAGTTTCCATATATGTATTAACCCCCTTCCTTCTTTTTCCCCATCCCAGTTCTTTCTTTTTGAGCAGTTTTTTTTCCTTTCACTACATCTGTTGTGCCTTTTAGATCTTACTCTTTCAGTTTCTGACACTAGGGAGACAATATGTTTACACATGACAGTCCGATTTATTTTATTAGGTATGGCCTCTAGTTGCACCATTTTACCTATAAAAGCCTCAAGTCTATGCTTCTTTAGCTGCATAGTACTCCACTGTATAAAAATACCACATCTTTTTTTACCCATGCCTCCGATGATGGACATTTGGGTTATTTCCAAGACTTAGCTATTGCACACGGAGATGTTATAAACATGGACACATATATTGCTGTGGTGTGATGTTTTCATTTCTTCTGGGAAAATATCCAGGAGAGGAATACCTGGGTTGAATGTGACCTCTAATCCTAGGTTTGTTTTTTTTCAAATCTCCACATTGATTTCCTCAGTGGCTGCACCAGTGTGCACACCCACCAACAGTGCAGAAGGGGAATTTGTGTCCTTTTTCCCCACAGCCCTTCCAGGATTTGTTATTGGTTGACTTCTTGATGACAGCCATTCTTTCTGGGGTGAGATGGGATCTCAGTTTTGTTTTAATTTGCATTTCTCAAATGACCGTGTACTAAACCCTGAGTCAGATTCTACTCAGCTCTGCACATAAATATGTTGATCACTTTAAAAATTGCTTTGCTAGAAATTAACAGCAAAAGAACCCACAGAGAATATGCACATAGAAATTAAATAACACATTATTGAATAATTAGTGGATTACAGAAGAAACTGGGGAAGAAATAAAAACATCTTGGAAAAGGACAGTGGAAGCACTCACAGCAAAACCTATGGGATGCAATGAAAGCAGTTCTATTTTTATTTGTTTGCAGAACCAGGGATTGAACTCAGACCCTTGTGCTTACCAGGAAGCACTTATTCCATTGAGCCATCTCTCTGGCCCTAAAATTATGTTGATTAAACTCAGGACCTTGTGCTTGCCAGGGAAGTACTTATTCCACTGAGCTATCTCCCTGGCCCCAATGTGATTTTTTTTTTTTTTTTTTTTTTTTTTGCAGAACTGGGGATTGAACTCAGGACCTTGTGCTTGCCAGGGAAGCACATATTCCACTGAGCCATCCCCCTGGCACCCCTGATAGCAGTTCTATGTGGGGAATTTGTGTGCTGTGAATGCATACATAGAATAGAGTGATCTCAGGGATATAGCTCATGGTCTTAGAAAAGCAAGAACAGTCTAAATCTGAAATTGATAAAGGGAAGAAATTATAAAGAATAGAGCAAGCCGGGCGTGGTGGCGCATGCCTGTAATCCCAGCACTCGGGAGGCTGAGGTAGGAGGATTGCTGTGAGTTCGAGACCAGCATGAGCTACAAAGTGAGCTTAAGGCCAACCTGAACTGCACAGTGAGACCCTGTCTCAAAAAGACAAAAAAAAAAAAAAATAAAATAAAAAAAAATAAAAAAATAAAGAATAGAGCAGAAATTAATGCAATTGAAAGTAAAATGTGATACAAAGGATCAAAGGGTTGGTTCATTGAAAAGATAGAAATGGGGCTTGGGGATGGGAAGATGTGAGGGAGGAGAAGGGTAGGGGCGATTGAAAAGGGAAAAGCATGTTTGGTCCAAGACTGTGAGGCAGGGATAGTTTGGCCCATTGCCCATGGTGCTGGTGTGCGTCTCTTCCCATCCCTTGTGCTGCACCAGCTGCTCAAGCACTGGATGTCCTTCAGTTCTATCACAAGGCGGGGACATGTGGGCAAGGTGTGTCAGGGACTCAGTCCTTCTAACAAAGTAGAAGCCTGGAATGTTCTGTGCAGGTTGAACAGCCTCTGGGATGAGGCCACCATGACTTCCAGGGGTCCAAATTCATCAAAGCAGCAGCATCTTTTGGATCTCTACCCCAGGGCAACCGATAAATTAATGAGCTTCAGCCCACCCCAGAAATGCAGTAAAAGCCTGTTGCTGGCTTTGTTCTGTGAGAGACAACTTGGTCACTTTCTTGACTCACTGCTAACTCCTTTCAGACAAGGCCCCACTGGCTGACGCTCCCCTTCCCTGAAGTTTTCCTGGAATGAGTGTGTGCTTGCAGTATCTGGCCCCATCTTGTTTCTACCATCTCTAGGTCAAAAGATTTATCATCCAGTATCAGTTTTATATTTTATTATTTTTATTTGTTTACTTAGAGACAGAGTCTGGCTATGTAGTTCAGGTTGACTTGAACTCACTATATAGCCCAGGCTGGCCTAAAAGTTGCAGTGATTCTCCTGCCTCAGCTTCCCAAGCACTGGGATTACAGGCATGCACCACCATGGTTGGTTCACCTGCACGTTAGTGAAGACACTGACCTACTAAGGACAGTTAGTCCTAACATTAGAACCCTGACACATTAGTAGAATATCAAATAGTTAAAACCTTCATGATATGCATATGGTGACATACACCTGTAATCCCAACACATGGGAGACTGAGGTAAGAGGATCACTGCATGTTTGAGGCCACCCTGAACTACATAGTAAGACCCTATCCAAGAAATTGGAAATACAAGGGCTGGGGACATAGCTCAGTGGAATAAGCACCTGCCTGGCAAGTGTAAGGTCCTGAGTTTGATCCCAGTGCTAAAATAAATAAATTAAAAATAAAAGCTTTATTTTTCATGGGAACATGAAACATGTCTTATACATGTTAGGCAAGCACTGTACTTCTCAGCTACACCCTTATCCCTAATACCTTTTTTCAATGTCCTTTTAATAGGACACATCATCATAAAACATAAATGTTAAAGCTGCCTTAGTAAGTATTCTAGAGATCAAGAAATTTGTTTTTCAAAGATGACCCTATAAAGAGTGAGCTCCCCATCACTAAGGCATCCTATAAATATCAGATAGGAATTTTACCTAGCACTTGGCAGTATATGTATTTTTTGGTTTTCATTCATAGTTTCTGACTCACAACCCCTTCTCCAAGGCAAGCTATAGAAAATAGTTTCTCTTTCCCAAGGCAGGTCACACACGTGAAAGGCTCTGCAGCTCTCCCATGCCTTGCCCCATGCATCGATGCACCTGTGTCCTTTGTAGTATCTCTTAGGCTAAACTGGGAAGACTGAGTATGGAGGGTTTCGCTTGAAGATGGGGAGAATGTCTGCACAGGGTAGAGCATGAAGACTGCGGCGAAACACTTGGGCCTGTGCAGGCGGCCATGTGGGGCTTGTGGGGACAACTGGCACGGGGAAGGTTGGGGAGGCAGGTTGGGGGTAAGCAGGGGGATTTGAAGTCAAGTCTGCAGGCCCTGGGAAGTCATGGGAGTCCCTGAGCCAAGAGAGACACAAGAACTCCAGCTAAGGAGAGCAGGGGCAGAGAAGACCAGCTAGGGGTGGTTTCAGGTGATCCATTGTGCTGATCTGGGGAAAGACGCCACAAGGAGCTTATACTTCTGCAGCCTCACTTCTTTTTTTCTCATCTTCCTCTTGCTCAATCACTTGCATTGTGGACAATTCTTTGCTCCTTAAGTCCCCAGGTATGTAAGGGGCCTTCTGAGATGGGCTGCCCGCAAGCCAAGTGGCCTGGCTCCCAGGAGTCATGCCAGCTCCCTCACCCCATGCTTCTCCTTGGGAACAGCACACAGCAGAAAAGGGCATCAGCTACACACGGTATACTGGGACTTGGCAACACAAACCAACCTTGAAACAAATCCTGAGCCTCAGCTTCCTCATCTGGACTCACACTGCCTCTTTTTAACAGATAACAGCTGTTACAGTGATGTAACTGTAGTGTGTTACAGACACAGCGGAGGCCATCACATCAGAAGTAGGAGTTAGCCAGAAGTGGCGGTGCACACTTGTAATCCCAGCACTTGGGAGGCTGAGGCAGGACAATCACTGAGTCTAGGGCCAGCTTGGACTACATAGCAAGTTCAAGGCCAGCTTGGATTACATAGTGATACTCTGTCACAAACAAAATAGAACTAAAGTCAAGTATGATGTGTGTATCCAGTTTCAGCTACTCAAGATTGATTGAGCCAAGGAATTCAATCTGGGCAACATAGCAAGGCCCTGCCTCAAACAAATTTAGACACTGTGAACAGGGTCGTACTTTCCTGTAATCTCAGCATTTTGGGAGACTGAGGTAGGTGGCATCTTAGTATAAGGCTAACCTGAACTACATAGTGAGACTACCTCAAAGAAACCAAGAAACTGTACAAAGATAGAGTACTCAGTGGTCCTAGATTTAGCAGGGAGGGACTGGGAGATGACTGCTAGTAGTGTTTTGTTTAGGATAAAAAAAATGACTTAAGTTTGAATGAGGTTATAGTTGTACAACTTTGTCAATACGCAGAAATGTACTTAGTGATTCTTACATTTGAAGTGAAATTGTGTTATGCATCCTTTTAAGTTAATAAGATAGTTCTATTTGAAATTAAAAAAAAAAAAAAAGTTCTAGTTTTCAATAGGACTGACTAGCCCAGTTGTCATGCTAGTAATATGTTCCTGTTGTAGCTGCTGAAGACATCTCACTCCTTTGGGGTGCAACCCTCACTTGGCCTTACCAATCAACAGCCTCCTGCTACTGCTCTCTCCTTTATCAGTCTAGGGCACCGTGGCTATCACCACCAGCCCCAATTCTTCCTGGCTCCTCTGGCAAGTCATTAAGAGGAATAACATTGAGAAGCAATGGCTAGCATCCCTGCTGCTGGCTAAGACCCACTGCATACCATACTGGGACTTGGACAGCTAAGGTGACATGCAAGCTTGCTTAGCTTAGATATCAGGTCCTCAGTAAAAGCTGAAGGATCAGAGGGAAGGGGCTCAGGCAGATCGAATACCAGCCAGTTATCAAAATGTCTGGTTCTGGGTTGTTTGACAACTCCTTCACGGCCTATTCCTTCCTCAGCACTGAACACCAACACCAATCTCTACTCTTAGCCAAGGGCAGGCTACTTATTCAGATAGAGGACTAAAGATAACTTTCTCCTACATACTCTCCCAACCCTTCTGGTAAGTTATAAAATACATGCACTCCATCAGTTGTTCCAACTGGCTAATCGGCCCTGGGAAGAACTTCCACTCAGTGCCATCTTGGAGGCTAACCTGCAGAGCAACTGTTTGGCTGATTGAAGGCCATCAGTAACTCTATTCCCTTTTCAAACTGTCAACACAGCGGTATCATAGTCTCATTAAAATTGGTCAGCACAATGTGACAGGGCTGGAGAAAGCAGGTCACAGAAAAGGGTATAGAACCCCCTTCGCGGCTCTGCCTTGCCCTTCTGTCCCTGGTGACAAGGTAGTCAAACTAAAACAGGAATGTAAGACTGGGAAGACTGCACCTTCCTTTATCTAACTTATGATGTATGGGTTAGAAAGACATGAGAAGGGCCGGGGAGATGGCTCAGTGGAATAAGCACTTCCCTGGCATGTACAAGGGCCTGAGTTCAATCCCCAGTTCTGCTAAAAAAAAAAAAAAAAGAAAAAGGAAGACAGAGGGGCAGGGTGTAAGCATCTCTTGCAAAATGGCTTTCACCTCTAAAGGGGCAAGTGCCATCACTTCTCAGGGCCTGGGTTCCTGTGGCAAGTGAACTAAAGGCACGAGCACAATGCTGAAACAGGTCATCTAGTATCTTGGCTAGGTTCTCTGTAGGTTTTTTAAACAATGCAGGGGACTGAGCACAGGACTTTGTGCATGCTGAGCAAGTGCTCTACCCTGAGGCATATCCCAGCCTCTCTATATAGACTATTCTACTTCACCAGGACACTGTGCGCCACTTCTTGGCCCTGCCCCATTCTCGCCTCCTAATTTCTACAATAATAGCTTTATGTTTCAGAAGACAGAACTGTGGCTTCAAATAACATGCTGACTTTTTTTGTATTTTAGGGAAGGGTCTACAGGGTTTCTACTAGAACGACTTGTAGAAATCCGCCTGTTTACAGCCTCCCAAGAGCTGGGATTACAGGTACCTGCCACCACGCCCAGTCTCAATTGCTGTCTTAGTGCGTCCCCGGGAACGGGGCCAGCACAGCAGGCCTGGGGTGGAATCCTAGGTCCCTGTGCCTGCTTGCAGGCGCTTTAATCTGCTGAACTATTTGGCCAGCTCAAAATGCTGACATTTTACAGGTATTTATGGATCACAACATCATCAGCCTTTCAAGTCCAAACTGTTAGTCCCACCCTTGCAGCTCCCATGCAATTGGTCCTTCTGTACTATCCACTCAGTGCTCTTACACAGAAGACAACTCCAGAAGTAGGGACTGTGACATCCCCAGAAGCGTCTCAGATTGTTTCTAGGACAAGACTTAAGGCCTCATTTGCTAGGGAAGCTCTCTACCACTGAGCTACACTCCCAACCCTGCTTCTCAGGATCTCATGATTTTTAAACAAATGTTTTGTTCTTAAAACCACTGAACCTCACACTTCTCCTAGAGGACAGAATCACATCAAAGGTGCCTGTGAAAATGGAATGTAAAATGACAGGAACCCTCGCTTGAGGATGCAAGTATCTCATAGAAGTTATCGATAAGCACAATGTAGGCACAACAGCAAGGCTCTGACAAAGGTGGCAAACTACAACATGCATATCTTAGAGTTAAGGTATTTGTGGTTTAAGTGAAAATCTCAGTTTTCAGGTTTAACTGATGGCACTTTGCAGTAAATAAGTGGGTTTTGAGTCAGTTTTCCATCATTACTCTGTGCAAAAACAGAATTAAGAGTCTATTTTCTTGTTTTCCTTTCCTTTTTTTTTTTTTTGGGAGACAGGGTCTCAGCATGCAGTTCAGGCTGGCCTGAAACTCATCCTCCTGCCTCAGCTTCCTAAGTGCTGGGAGTACAGGCAAGTGTTACTGATCTATTTCTATTGAGATGGTCCATCCATTTCCTACCTTTGACCCATTTAAATGACTACTCCTCTTCTCCATTTCTATTTCTGAACCTTACTTGCTCACACAGCTCAAATACTTTTCCCTCCAGGACATTTTCCCTAGAAAGAACCACTGCCCTGAGCCAGGGAGATGGCTCAGTGGAATAAGCGCTTCCCTGGAAAGCACAAAGGTCTGAGTTCAATCCCCAGTTCTGGGGAAAAAAAAAAAAAAAAAAAAAAAAGAACCATTGCCTTGCTAACATCACCTTCCTTCCTAGACACTGTGAGCTCCAAGGGCTGGCTGGTCTCTACACCCATCCTGCTTCCTTTCATTCAGCCAATAAGCCTAAATATCCTAGGTGTTCGGAAGACACTATGAGGTCCTATAAACTTAACAGAAGCAGGAAAAAGAATTATCTGTTAGCACGTTCAATTATTTAACATGTAAAAGGTTGACAGAAGAAACCATTTTACAAAGAATTTTAAGTGGCGGGGGCCCTATAATTGAGGAAAAGTCATAAAAGTTAAACCAGAAGTCAAAATTTCTTGTTTTTAAATAGTCTATTGTGTACAGGTTGGCTTTGAACTCAAGGTGATCCATCTTGCTTCAAACTCTCAGTGGTGGGATTATAGACATGTGCCAGCACGCCCAGCTCAAAGTACTTTAACTTTACAAATGAAAAAGGATATTGGCAACTTGACCTTAAAGTACACAAGTTGGGGACTCAATTCAGTCTACCTTAAGTTTTTTTATATTGACTCCATTCTTCTATATATGTATTCCAATAACTACAGCTAAGATATAATCTTCCACTATTTAAAAAAAAAACAAACCCACAACTGTGGACCAGACTGTCATACATGTTTTCATGAAACAGCCAAGCCACTGAATAGACTGGGAATCCCTCCCTTCCCTCAATACCCTTAAGATACCTTAGAATAGAGAAAATTCTGTGAAGGCTGGGCTGGCCAGGGGCAGTGCCTGTGGGAGAAACTTTTCACACACCCCTGCCTCCTTGCATGCCTATTTTGGTAACAAGCCATTCTGCTTCTGTCTGTCAAACCATGCATATGTATTTCAGTATTAGTGTGAAACTCAAATGTCACTATGTAGTTCAGGGCAGCCTTGATCTTGCTATGTACCCCAAACTGGACTTGAACTCATGATCTTCCTGCCTCAACTGACCAAGTGCTCCTTTATACACATATGTCATCTTGTCCAGTTTGGTTAAGACCTTTTTGACACTGTATCCTTTTTCTTAACTTACATATTAAAATTAACATTATTTTACTGGTTTTCATCAATGTTAAGAGCACATGGTTCAAAACATTATTAAAACTGCTAGGGACTGAATCTAGGGCTTCATGCTTGCTAGATAGTCAAGTGCTCAGCCAGAACTCCATCCCCAGTCCCCAAATACTTCTAAAAACCCTGCACTTATCCTATAGTTGTCAAGGATGAGGATATTAAATTTCCCATTTACCACTAATGTAACATCAAAAAAAAACCCACCATCCTCTTGTTTAGTATTTTAACATTAGCTTACTTTACAATTACAGCTCAACTTAAAAATGTAAGCATACAACTAGGATTTACCAAAGAGTAATGTGTTTATTTCACTTAAGGTCTTAAAAATGCTTTTTTTGGCAGTTGTCCCACATAATGTCCTGTTAAGAAAAAATTCATTAAAAAGAAAAGCATGAAGAAAACAGACCCAAAATGTTAAGATTTTATTTACAAAGCTTTTTTGTTGTACAGAAAGTAAAAATGCTGTTACAATCTCAATGTAACTGGTAGCCATCAATGGTTGACTCACCAATCACAGCTATCCACGCAACAGCAAGTCTTACACAAAAACCTAACAATGCTTACAATTTTGCTGGGGCAAAGTACCCAAGCTTGGTGGTGGATTACCAAGAGGGACTACGTGGAGGAAGGTGGAATGTCACAGGAACTATTCTTTGGCTCTTTGGGTGGGTGGGTATCCTGGGGTTTGTATCACAGCTACCTTTTTTTTTTTTAAACAGCTACCAAATCCATGAGCAGTCCAACCAATACTGAACAGTTCTGTTTTTGCAGGTTATCTGGGTTCTTAATCATCTTCTCCTTCATCATCTGTTTCTCTCTTCCTCTTCTCACCTTTTCCACTTTCTTCCTCCTCTGTACAAATAACAAAAACTGACTTTCAGACAAAAGGTGTTTTTTTTTTTTCCCTAAGACATTGCTACTGGACACCACACTATTTTGGTTAGGAGATACAAACAAGTAGATTAAAGATAGGACTTCCAGGCCAAGGATACAGCTTAGTGGCATAAATGTCTGCCTGGCAAGCACAAGGTCCTGACTTTGACCCAAAAGCAGGGAGGGTGATTGGATTTCTGTAACATTTATGTTCTTATAATATTTGAGATTAAGGAAGACAGAAACCTATTTTATCAGCTACTTTAGAAACCTAAAAATTCAGCTACTTCAGTGAAATTAATTAATAATTTTAATATCATTTTATTTATTTCATCTAGGTCTTGCTATGCAGTTCGGACTTATAATGATCCTGTCTCAGCCTCACCAGCACTGAGATTGTGTGCCCTGCCACCATGCCTGGTTTTGGTAGCCAACACAGTATACACTTGGTTCTGGGGACATGTGGTACAGCATGGCACGTAGTACCAGGGATCAAACCTGGATCCTTGCGCTTGCCAGGCAGGTACTTAAAACTAGTGAGCTATCTCTCCTATATTTATTCGTATTTCAAAACCTCTTGGTCAGTGACCAGGTCCTTCCCAATGCAACACCTGGTGGTTCATTGCTTGGCATAGAGTGGACAATGAAGTCTGAACTAGTGCAAAGCACAGCAGCAACTGGGTTTTCTGAAGACCTAAACCACCAGGCAAATGTGTACTCTCAATGCATGGTAGACAAGTTATAATCATTTCACTCTTCTTGGCTGTAGTGGGGAAGAGGTAATACCCACGAAACTACAAAGTTATTACTTATACATCCTGGTAAATCATGACCCAAATAGTTTAAGATGCTTTAATAAATCCAACACAGATATTTTATAGTTGGCAGTAAACAAAGAGAGATTTACCACCACTTGAGACATGCAGACCGAGGACTAGACAGACTTCAGGCCCTCAAGCACGAGCAACTCCTTTAACAGGACTGGGAAAGCTATACCGGCTCAGATGTGCTAACAGGACCACAAGAAATGTGGGCAAAAGTCATTTTAATTATCTTATCAGCAATATGATATTCGAAATAGAGTAACTTTAATCTAGCTCTGTTTTGAGCTAGGGTCTTGTCTGCAGTGCAGACTGGCCTAAACTACATAGTTCAGGCTGGCCTCACACTCACAATTTATCTTCCTGCCTTGGCCTCCCCACAGCTGGTATTACTGGCGTGTGCTAATGTGCTGGGTTCTGTTAACTTTTGGGGGGGGGGGTATTTTTTAGGGAAGGGTCTACAAGGTATTCAGGGTCTCACTACTAGATCAAACTTGTAGTGATCCGCCTGTTTACAATCCCCCAAGAGCTGGGATTACAGGCGTGCGTCACCATGGCCAGTCTCAACTGCCACGTCAGAGTGCCCCTAGGATGGGGCTGGCAGGGCCGGCCTGCAGGCCCAGGGATCAAGCCCCTAGCCTTTGAGCCTGCTTGCAGGCACTTTAATTTGCTATTTGGCCGGCCGGCTGGCCGGCTTTTGTAACTTTTTATTTAAATTCATAATTTCAACCCACCTTCGTCCTCATCTTCATCCTCCTCCTCTTCCTCTTCATCAATTTCTCCATCATGTCCAAATTCTTCTTCCTAAAGAATAGTAAACAACATAACACTGTAAAATCAATCCTACCAAACTGAAAAGTATAGAAAGAGATATATACTTTGTAAATACACATCACTTTTAAGGGGCAGTACTAACGATTGAGTCCAGGGCCTCATGGTCTAGGCAAATGCTATGCCACTGAGGTATACCACCCCCATAGCAGCAAACATCTAAAAATAAACCAAGAAAACAGTAATGTTTTATTTACCTTCTAATTTGCTATAAGTGTTGATCTTCCTTAATGGACATCCTTATTTTTTTTTTATTTAGAAGTGACCAATTTATCAGATATTTCCAGTTTTTCTGTCCTACTGACTGTCCAACTGGTCTCTCCTCTCAAAGTCAAAGGGCCAGAACCTACCTTGCAGAGTTGAGCACTGTGTCTAGGTAGGACTTCATAAGTGTATCATCTGACATTTAAAGGGGTTGAATATTTATTATCCATGTGCCTACACTTTGGAAAGCTTTGCACACTGCCCAGTGACACCTGCACCAATTTGTAGATTATACATCTAACTTTAGGCTGGGAAATAGATGATGTGAGAAAAAGGAAGCAAGAGATTTAAGAAGAAAATTGGCATTATGGCAATAAAATAAGTGAAAATGGTAAAACATAACTGTAGTTTCTAGAGAGTGAAGATACTATGAATTTTAAAGAGTATGTTTTGAGCTCATAATTTTTGAAGGTGGGCCAGCAAGAAAACTCAGTGGACTAAGGGCCTGCTTAGGCAAGTACAGGGACTGAGCTTCGATCCCCAGCACCACAGGTTACACCAGCCCTGTCCCTGGGCATTCTGAGCTAGAGACTAAGTCCAGGCATGGTGGTGCATGTCTGTAATTCCAGTGCTGGGAAGGCTGAAAACAGGAGGATTACTGAGTCTTAAGCTATGTAGTAAGATCCTATACCAAATATATTTTTAAAAATTTTTTCCCCCTTTTTTTTTGAAGGGTTGAAGACATAGCTCAGGAGTGAAACACTAGCCTGGCCTGTGTGATGCCCAAGGCGTACCGACCTCACTCACTTCGTCTTCATCTTCGTCCCCATCCACATCTTCATCCTCATCCTCATCCTCCTCTTCATCAAAATCTTCCTCCTCACCATCTTCATCTTCCTCATCCTCCTCATCTTCTCCTTCTGAAAAGAGTCCAAAATGAAACTCATCAAATACTCTTGACACCTCGACTGTGGGCTGAACTTGGAAGAGGTACATAGGAGCTGCAGGCTGCCATTAGAACAAGGGCTCAATGGTAACTCGCATCAGAGGAGACCTGCAGCCACCCTCTATCAGGTGTGATAGTTCAACCCTGTAATGCAAGAGTACCACAAAATCAGGAGGCTTAACGTCCTGGCAGATTAGATGTACAGTACCACTTCAACCTATGAAATAATGAAACGCCCAGGATTTGCTTTAAAATAACAATGCACGTCCAACAAGATCAGTTAAGAGTGATGGGAACACAAGGGTTTGTTTTACTATTTCTACCTTAGTCAATGTCTGAAGATTAATACCATAAAGAGTAAAAAAACAAACGAGCTGCTTTCTTCTGAGCAACTGTCAAAGCCAGCAGCTCTGATCATGCGCTTAGAAAATAAGGCTCTGATGAATAAGTGCTTCCCTGGCAAGCCCAAGGGCCTGAGTTCAATCCCTGGTTCCACAAAAAAGAAAAGAAAAAGAAAATAATGCCAGAATCTATTGTGCCCTGGTCATGGTGCAGTTCTGGCCTGTCTCTTCCACACTACTATGGACCTTTGGTGGGACATCAGCTCCTCTGCACTAGCATCAGGACTCACTATACCATCTCCTGCCTCTTGTGCTTGTCCTTTCTCCTGTTTGCCCAGCTCTGACCAGTTCTAAGGAAAGATTAGAAAGGCTTGCTAGATCTTCTTATCCAGGCTAGGGGCTCTTTTACCTTTTTACATAGGGACCTGGGGCTTCTCTAATAATTGCATACTAAAGTGCCTGCATAGGCAGAACACAGAGGCTAGGGTTTGATTTCTGGAGTGCCCTACTGGTACTGGTGCCAGTGGTGGGGCACACCTGTAATCCCAGAGCTTGAGAAGCTGAAAACAGAAGAATAACACACATGAAACATGCCAGTATTAGTTGCCTGATTCTTGTGCTGAGGAACTGGTACCCTCTCCAAGCAGTTTTTATCAGGTTAAGGCAAACTTAGATAATAAGCAGTTTTTAGGAACAACAAACTTAATTTTTGCCTTACTCAGCCTGCTACAAAGAAACCCCATAAAAGCGTTTCCAGATCCTGTAGCACTCATTGCAATGAAACAACCTGATGTATTTCCTCATCATTTTTCTTAGCTATTTCTACCTTAGGCATTGTTATCTTGTGCCTGTAATCCTGAGGTAAGAGATTTATCTGTGAGTTCAAGTCCAGCTTGAACTACATAGGAAGACTGTCTCAAAAACAAAAGAAGGGGGCCAGGGAGATAGCTCAGTAGGATAAGTGTTTGCCTGGCACTTTTAAGTGTAGGGTCTTGAGTTCAAGTTCTGGCCCAGAAAAAAAAAAAAAAAAAAAAAGGCAGGAAGTTCAAAACAGTGCTTCAAATATAACAATGGTAAGCAAGTCCCAACAGTATCAAGAATTTTGTTTAATTTTTTCAGACAGGGTCTCAGGCTGGCAAAGATATAAATAAGATTATGATTCTGTAAGAGAACCACAGGTAGTTTTATGCATTAGATGGAAGAGCCCATGACTCCCAATTTAAGGACCTTTACTAGAGTCAGTTGAACATGTAATTCTCCTGCCTCAGCCTCAACTGCCAAGATTATAGGCATGTTCATTCTATCACTGCCTAGTAGGATCAGGAAGTATGAGACCAAATCTCTTCATGCTGAGTGATGCAAAAACAAATCCCACTGCTTCTACTATGCAAACCTTTTTGCACTACAGCCCTGCCAATGTCAGCAGACTTCTCAATCTCGACTGTGTGCCACAATGACTACCTGGGCCATTTCATCAACTGCCTAGTGATAGTATTAGCCAAGAAAGGAATACATGCCATTTTTGAACCATGGTCTTTCCTAAACACTACAAATGTTCTGAGCAGCAAGCAGGATCATTTCCTCACCAACAGAAATGGGCTTAGTTTTAACAATGCAGTTAGCCATCAAGAATGATGTTCTTGGTGCAGACAAATTTCATGAAGTAGTGTAGTGGTGTTTAATACCTGCTACTACTATTATTCTTGATGTTCACATTTTTTCTTGTAAAAAACTCCAAAGGCTGGTCTTTTAATGCAGAGTGGTAGATCTGCATGAGGGTTTTTTTTTTTTTTTTTTTTTTTCCCAGTATGGGGATCAAACTCAGGACCTTGCACGTGCCAAGTAGGTACTTATACTGCTGAGCTATATGCCTATAGCCCTAGTGAAGCAGTTTTGATGGTTTCATGCTTTGCTTCAAGGCCTGGAGAATACGAAATTACCTGCTATAATTAATTTGTTATGTAAGTAAAACTCCTGGTATTTTCTAATTAGATGTTTTTGTTTTTGCTTGTAACAACACTAAGTGTTTTCTGCTTTCTCACCTTTGGGTTTGCCTTTTCAAAGCTCTCCAGTTATATTTTCACTCACTTTGGACAG
Organism: Ctenomys sociabilis; assembly: GCA_004027165.1. NCBI lineage: Eukaryota > Metazoa > Chordata > Mammalia > Rodentia > Ctenomyidae > Ctenomys > Ctenomys sociabilis. The sequence goes on along the minus strand of PVKA01006199.1, from coordinate 41,326 downwards.
AATTGGGTTGTGAGTGCATCAAAACTATGATTCAGGTAAGTATGCAGTGTAGGATAGGGGTACCAGATATAGTTTAATTGTCATTTGTCACAGTTTTTAGTAAGCCTGCAAGCAACTAATTTACTATGGTGCCTGTAGAATAAACCCACTTGCTAATGCTAATCTGCATTCTGAGTCACTCCTCAGTTCCACTCACATCATCACTAGCTTCTCCTAAGAAGCGAGTAATCACTTGTGAACAGTTACAGATCGGGTCTGTTACAGCTAGATGGGGACTCCTATTCCAATCACTTGAAAATGAGAAATCCTTCATTCCTAAGAGTGCCACAGAATAAACAAGATGGTGTGCAAGAACAAAAGCTAATCAGATGGAATATTTTAAGTAGATACAAGAAAGATTCTTACAAATATTTCTTGTATTTAAAAAAATCTGTTCATTGCTAAAATCCTGAAGGTTGTTTTAATTTCATTTTATAACCAAAGATTACTTCTCTTTTATGCATTTAGTACAGGGTCTCACTACGTAGATCCAACTCATTGTGATTCTTCTGTTTTCAGCCTCCCAAACACTGGGATTACAGGCATGCGCCACCATGGCACATCAGGGACTGAACCCCAGCAGCTGCACTCCCCCTAAGCAGGTGCTTTTAGTCCACTGACCTATGTGGTTGGCCCCAAAGATTACTTTTCTTATTAACAGAACATGGAATCTTATATAGAGAACTTTAAAATCATTTACTTTCTTAAACTCTAGTCATGCATCAAAAGCAGGAAGTTATTTTCTTTCTTTTTTTTTTTTGGTACTGGGGATCAAACTCAGGATCTTATACTTCCCAGGCAGGCGTTCATGCCACTGAGCTATCTCCTTGGACCTAAATTTCTATTTAGTTATAGTAAGTATGCAAAAATACTGTACCTATCAAGTAGTTCAGAGGTTTGGGAATATTCTGAGCAGGTGCTAACACAGTTAGGTGCTGAAGAATGAGCAGGCAGTAACCCAGACAGTAGCTGGGACAAAGGGACACAAGTACTTTAAGCAATGCAATGGTGTGTGAAGCAGTTAATCTTGAAGTTTCACTTGTCAACAAAATGTTTTTATTCTGAATTGTTAAGGCTTCAACATCACAAGGACTTAATCAGAATTCAAGAGGTCTAAATCTTACAGAATGCCTACATCCACTGATATGAATTACTTACCTCAACTACAAGAACATTCAGCTTTCCTTAGAACCTTAGAAACTCAGAAGTCTCATCACTTTGCACCAAATCCACTCACCTTCATCCTCCTCCTCTTCATCTACACCATCCACTTCTGCATCTGAATCTGGTGCTTCCCGGTCCTCTCTATCATAGCCATCCAGGTAGCTTAGTTGGGGCAAGAGCTTGAAGACACTCTCCCGGTAGTCATTTAGGTTAGTGACCTCACAATTAAACAGATCCAGGCTTTTCAGACAATCCAATTTTTTCTGAAGGAAACAACAACAACAAAAAAAAAAACACACAACTCCTAAACCAATGAAGCACAAGTAACATAAACCATCTGAAGCAGCTAAATTCTAGACTTTCCATTTAGTTGGGTGCTACCTACTTAAGACATATATAAGGAAACATTAGTCCTATATCATTTTTAGACCTTAGTTTTTCCTACACCTCCTCTAAGAACTGTCTTAGCTGGGTGTGGTACATGCCTATAATCCTAGCAACTAAGGCTGAGGCAGGAGGATCTGTATAAATTTGAGACCAGCCTGATCTACAAAGTGAGCTCTAGGCCAGCCTGCACTGCATAGAATTCCTGTCTTAAAAAGACAAAAACAAAAACTGTCCTTTTTGTGCAGCATTAGGAGTCAAAAAGTAAATCTTAAGTATGTTTCACTAAAATCAGATCTTTTCAAGAATGAAGACAGTTTAAACTTTAGTTCAAACCTTAGTATAGGGAAACAGAATTTTAATAATCTTGAATCTCAACATACTCATAAAACTGCTTCTTGAGGACAGAGACAAGAACACTACAGAAGAGCACTATAACAAAATACCAGCTATGTTGATGCAGATGTATTTTCAGGGAAGACAGGCAAACGTTAATACGGGCAGCAGAGGAACCACATAGTTGAAATTTCAAAATACAAAGAAAAAATAATATTTTTTTTTATGTTCTGGGAAATACTGATATTACCACCAGACTTTTCGAATATAAATTATTTCTGATTTTGCCAGACCTTGGAATTTTGTTGTAACACTGTATTAGTTTTGAAATACCAATACCACGCAGTGTAAAAACTTGGGCCAAGTTTTTTGAGTAGCTAGAGAGGACAGAAAAAAAAATGTCCATTTGTTTTGCTTATCTACTGAGCTGTGTGTGTGTGTGTGTGTGTGTGTGTGTGTGTGTGTGTGTGTGTGCGCGTGTGTGTAATTGGGGATTGAACTCAGGCCTTGTGCTTGCCAGGCATATGCTTATTCTACTGAGCTATCTCCCCTCTCCACCCCCATTTATTTTTTGATAGTACTGAAAATTAAACTAAGGACCTTGTATATCCCCAGTCCTTTTTTTTTTTTTAAATCTTAGGATTTCGCTAAATCACTAAGCTGCCCAGAATGGGCGGTAACTTGTGATCGTTCTGCAGCTTCCCAGAGTACTGGGATTACAGGTATGCACCACTACACCCAGCTTCATGTGTTATACTATATCAGTGTGTAAGTATGCAAATTAAGGTACATTAAGAGACTGAGGGAGAAATATTCGTACAGGCAAATCAGGAGAAACGGCAAACATTCTTGTAAGCAAAAGAGGAAGCAGCTAATGAAAAGCAAATAAAAAATGTGCAGCAGTATACAGCCTGATGCCTTCTAGAATGGGACAATAAGTTTTCATAAATGTAACTTTTAATGGTCTTGAATGAAGAGAAAAAGTTCGGTAATTTCTAAGAAAATTACACATGTACACACACCCATACCACAGATTAGTAAGGACAATATTTGCATGAAGTTAAGCTCTAAAAATATATATACAGCCGGGCGTGTTGGCGCAGGCCTGTAATCCCAGCACTTGGGAGGCTGAGGCAGGAGGACTGTTGTGAGTTCGAGACCAGCCTGAGCTACAAAGTGAGCTTAAGGCCAGCCTGAACTGCATAGTGAGACCCTGTCTCAAAAAGACAAAATAAATAAATAAATAAATGTACAGAGAGGTATTTAAAGGATGCTAATCTATGTTTTGAAAATTATTGCAACATTCACAAGAACCTAAGAAATTCAGACAAAGCAAAACTTTGTTTTCAAAACTGGTAGCATTATTACAATTCTAGGAAGACAGAAAGCTAACTTGAAAACTTACGAGTTTTACAGTGGGAGTTGGCAAACCATAGCCATGGGCCAATTCTACATTACCATCTGTTTTTGTAAAATGAAATTTTATTAGAACACAGCCAAACTCATTTGTTCACGTGCCTGGGTACTTTTGAGCTACAGTGGCAGAGTTGAATGGCTATGTGGCTAGTCAATGTCTCCTGTATCTACTACTTGGCCCTTTAGAAAAAGGGCTGCTGATCCTGAACTAGAAGGATCTTTATCTGCCTGGCTGATTCTCAGAGCAGCTCTTTTTTTTTTGGGTGGTGGCGGTGGGGGGGGGGGGGGGAAGACCAGGGATTGAACTTAGACCCTGTGCGTGCCAGGGAAGCGCTTATTCCACTAAGTGCTGGGAGGACACCAGGCAGGATTGAAATGAAAGGCAATGCTGTTCCCTTCTAACACTAATGTACAATGATTTCATAGTTTGTGAATCAATTAATGTGCTTAGATGAGGTAGCTCCTGAGGCCTAAGAAAGCCCAGTCCTGCTAGTCCCAGGGAGAGCTGCTTTTGCACTAAATAACTGATGTGAGTTTCCTAGTGGGCAGGGCCTCACCTACAGAAGCCCAGGTACCAGTCCTTGCTCAACAGGGAAATAATACTGTGGTATCACCCCAAGCAAATAACTAGCACATTATACTGCTTTTCTCCTTGCAAAGACTGACTCCATACCAGTTAAGACACAACTGTAAGTACATATCATTTTTCAGAGATTTGGTGTAAACTCTTTAAAGGAATGAGCCATTTACATCTCAATTATTTTCTAAAAATGAGTGCATAAAAATATATACATCCTCTGTTATTCACATAACGCTTTTACTCAACACCCTTTTCTAATTTATTCCAGTGTATAGGGCTGCCAAAGCTCTCCTGTGTGAGATTTTTGGCTTCTTTCTGACAAGGTTCCTATGAAATAATTTGAACATGCCAAATAGTATACTAGAAAATGAAACCAAAGCAAGTAAACAGCAATAAATTTTAAATGACTACAGTATTTTAGAACTGTTTAAAGTAGTAAAATTGTGCTTTAAGTTTAACAGGCACAAAAGAAAAAAAAAAACAGATTACTTAGGATCCCAAATGTAATGTGTAAATACATTGCTTAGAAAAATTACAACAGAAATGTAATTTCCACGTTACCAGAAATGTGACCTAAACTAATAGGCTAGCCATAATAAACATTAAACATTTTATTAACAATAATTTTGCTTGCCTTCTTAGAATTTAGAAGGGCTTTGGGGGATGATTTGGATGGCCCAGGTCTCTTAAAAAAGGTGTCCAAGGAAGTTTGAATTGATGCCTTCTTTGTCTCTCGATTAATGTCCCTGTAGCAAGCAGAGGCATTCACAATCATTGCATTGACTGTAAGAACTGGGCTCAACGTAGTGTTTAAAATGTATGTGGTTAATGAGGATGAGGATGGTGTATTTCCCCACTGAAGAATACTTTCAGATGTCAAAATGGACCCAACATCTCCACCCTTCACCTTTTCCTATAGATTTCCTTTATTCCAAGTGAGAATATCAGGACACCAACTTAGTAACCCTAAGGAATCAGGACACAAATATAATGGTGGGAGCTCAGGTTTCTCCAAATGCACCTAGTAAACAGCACTGTGGCTCTGCCATAAAGTGTGTGACTCTGGACAAGGGATTCAGCCTCTTCTAAGCCTTAGCTTCCTCTATATACAAGGACCACACAGTTTCTATCCACCTTATAGAAATGCTTTCTGAGAACTACAAATAAGGTAACATGTTCAGTATAAAGCATCCAGTACAGCATATGATATGGACACAGTAAAGGCTCTAAAACTAGCAAATACAAACAATTTTTCAACCTTCACTGGCTTTGGTAACTAAGACTTTCACTGGGCCCTCATATTACAGACCAAAGCAAAAATACTTAAGCAAACATCTCTCACATAGTACTTGTTTCTGGTCAGCCTGTGTGCTAAAACATGGATGCAAGCTTCTTTATTGAAGAAGCCACAGTGTGCTATGAGAATCAAGCCAACAGCCAAAAAATGTCTGGTACAGGAGGGGGCTGTTCTATGCTCATAGTGACCAAGAATTAAGAAGCCTGTCATTAATCAATAAACAAAGGTTAGTTTAGCCCACAATTCTAGGGGGGCATCAGCACTTTTAATTTACTGTTCATTTTTTATAAAATTTTTTTAGTGGAACCAGGGATTGAATTCAGACCCTTGTGCTTGTCAGGCAAGCACTTATTCTACTGAGCCATCTCCCTGACCCCTACTGCTCATTTTAGAATTCCCCACTTACAGGAATTTGGGTATGGAATAAATTTATAGGAAGAAAGCATAGATCTCAAGGGCTATAGAATATCAGTGAACTTGAACTTCAATGCTGACTGCCATTTATTCCAATTAATTAGACTTTCTAAACTCTCTTTAATTCTCTTTAAACTTTGTTTCCTGATTTCTAATAGGAAGTCAATCTCTCTTCCGGTGTTATTTGAGGACACAATGAACAAAAGTTCATGTCCTTGTATATAGTAAAATTCAATAAATGTCTGCTTTACTATAGGAAATGGGGATTGATCAGGAAGAAGAGAACAAAACCATTAAAATATAAGGGGTAGCCGGGCGTGGTGGTGCATGCCTGTAATCCCAGCACTCGGGAGGCTGAGGCAGGAGGATTATTGTGAGTTCGAGACCAGCCTGAGCTACAAAGTGAGCTTAAGGCAGCCTGAACTGCATAGTGAGACCCTGTCTCAAAAGACAAAAAATAAAATAAAATAATAAAATACAAGAGGTGAAAAATATCTGGGCACTACCTTTAAAAGAGCAAAACCGACAGCATGAGGGTGGGAAACAGGCTTGCAACATTTGAGAAATAATCTCTTAAAACATAGTTCACTTAATGAAATGCAAAAATAAAGGCGATCAATGTAATCAGTATTATACTACAGAGAAGTCTCAATTAATTAATTGCAAGAGAAGACAACCTTATTGTGGCAGGAATTCTTCATTAAAAGCCACAATTTTACTGTCCTCCCCACAAGTATCAAGAAAGTATTCTTCACAAGTGATGTGAAATTCATACATTTTAATATAGTATGATTTTAGAACAGATAAGGACAATGGAGAAAATGTCTTATCCTCTTGGCTCTATTCTTTGAAATTCAAAAAGGCAGCTCCTACCTCTGCATTTGCCCTCCTCCCCAGCAGCCCACACCTGCCTTGGAAACTTTGTGGTCACTACAACTTCATATGGACTAGATTCTCATCAGCACAGTTTTCCAGTCTAACAGTTGAAGGAAATGCATTACCAAACTTTATCCTCAAAGGTAAGCATTACTGTCCTCTCACGAATGAGGAAACTGAGGCCCAGAGAGAAGAAGCAATTTGCCCAAGGTCACACAGTCAAGTCTATAACCCAAGTGGTAATTAAACTCAGCTTTCTATGACTCATCCCAATCTATCAGGCTGAGGAAGATCTTAGGATTTCCATACAGAACTTTAGGCAACACAGTCAGTAGAGCACAAGATCAGGAATTGTAAGAGCTGAAGCTTAGTGGAGCTGTGCTTGACTATTTGATCTACAATCTACAATTCAGACACTACCCAATTTCTGTAGTTCTAGTAAAAAGTACAGTATAAAATTTTGGCTGGGGGGAATAAGGGAACATGTTTAAGGCTATTATAAATGTAAATTTTAACAAGGATAAAGAACACCAAATAATTCCCCTTGAAGGAAGCCACAATATCAGGCAGGAGGAGCCAAGCCACAGGAATATATGCAATTAGGCTCTGACCTTTAACACTGGGACTCCTATAAAAACCAAAACACCATCATTTTCTCAATTATTATTCCCAATCATTTCTCCCACTATAAATATGAAAATGAAAATGACCAATAACTCTCTGTTTCCAAATTCTCAGTCACTTACCAAAGGTTCCAAGGTGCTGATATCTTTCAGTTTATTTCCACTTAAGTTTAGATGTGTGAGATTTGGAAGTTTTTCTGCTAACATGTCCAGACCTCCAAAGATTTTATTGTCACTGAGCTCAAGCTGCAAAAGAAAGCACACAGTACAGACACAAAGACACATCACTAAGGTGTTATAATAACACCTCTCAAATACTTAATAAAAAAATCTGTATTAAAGCATATTATGGGCTGGCAAGATGAAGCTCAGCAGTCTAAAGCACCTGTTTAGGCAAGCTTAGGCAGATGATGCAAAGGACTGAGGTTTGATCCCAGGTACCACATGCGGCGGTAGCCCCACCCTCAGGGCGAGCTGAGCTGGCCAAAAAAAAAAGTGTTATGACCAATTTGTTTGATTACATTTTAAAATGTAATTTACAGATCCCAGAAACATTTGGAGTGGGGACATAGAACACATTAAATATTTTCTCAATCAACTACTAAAAAGTTTGTTCAAGAACAGACCCCTAGTATCAGTGAATGTATTTCCTAACCTAAAAAAAAAGTAAATAAAAACAAACTGTAGCTGGGCGTGTTAATGTACGCCTGTAATCCCAGCACTCATGGTGCTAAAGCAGGAGGACAGCTGTAAGTTTGAGGCCATACTGGACAGTGAGTTCTAGGACAGGCTGAACTCCAAGATCATCCCCCCCCAAAACAACAAGCAAAACCAAATTACAATTCTCTAAGAATAATACTCTGTCCCTACCAGAAAGGGTAAATGGTTTGTGTATTCTGAGAAGTTTGCAAGCTCACTTGAAACAAAATCTGGCTTTTGGCACTGCTAATACACTGTGGGATTCAATACTTGGAGATAATGTGGAATATTGCTCAGAAGGCCACAAGAGAGCTGAGCCTAAGAAATGAGCTCCTGAAAATGGTGCAAGATGTCAGAAAAAGGGGTAAGAGGGCCTGAGATATACAGTTCAGTGGTACACCATGTGTTAGCATTTTGACAGGCTTTGGGCTTGATCTTCAGTACTGAAAAATTTCAAAGGTAGCAAAGCAACATTCCAGGTTTATGAAGTTAGTTCCTTAAAGGTCATTTCTTATAAAAACCAAGAATCTAACTTCTTAGCTATATATCCAACATCACAGACAAGTAGCGTGCCAAAAAAGAAAGACTTCATTAAGAAGTGTTAGTCTTAAAAGCATAAGAAACTGGAGCTTGAAGATCATTGTAGATAATCTAATCCAAGATGTTTTGCAGACAGGGGAAAAAAAAAAGAAAAAAAAAAAAAATCATACCACACAACTGGTTCCAATTCTGTATTTTAAGTGCTAGCAATCCTTTATCTAACTACTACACAGTACTTACATGCTATGCACCATTCACGGCATTAGACATACACTAACTCATTTGATCTCACAACTCATAAAGCATAGGAACTATCACCTTCATAATCCATCAAAGCATTTACCACTTATTTATATTTTCAAATAAACTGTAAGGCCAGGGATATAACTCAGCAGTACAGCACCTGACTGGCAAGTGCAAGGTTCTGAGTTTGATTCCTGGTTCCAAGAAAAAAAAAAGGGGGGTATTTTGGAAACCTATGATATTTATACACTTTTACAATTTTTCTTTTTTTTTTTTTGGTGGAACTGGGGATTGAACTCGGGCCCTTTTATTGTACTGAACCATCTCCCCAGTCCCCACTTTTAAAATTTCTAAATTCATGCAATACACAAATTTCACATCCAAAAGAAGTGTTATGTCTCAGGACTTACGCAAACTCTGGAAATAAGTTTATGTGTCCTTTGCCTAAACTTGATTATAAAAATTTTTTTTAAAAAAAATAAAAATTCAACTAAGTTCCATACTACATAACTCATACATCTTTTCCTATACAATGAAAAAGGTACTGGTTAGGAGAGGTGTTCAAGTTCAGACCTAACGCTAACCACTATAGTGGGTGGCCTAGGCAAACTGCTGTCCCTTCTGGGGACTGTTGCTGCAACAAAGGCCTGGACTAGACACAGTACCAAAGTTTCTTCCAACTTTGATCTGGCTATAAAATCATTGATGAGTATCTAACATTATTTCCAAACATCACAATGATTTTGCAAGGTTAAATAGTATCACCACTGTACAGCTGAGGAAAATGAACTTAGGGAGGTGAGGCACCTTGTGTAAGATCACCCACAAAAAAAAAAAAAAAAAGCAACAAAGGCTGAGGTATAGGCACTTGCTAACCTATGACAAGCCTTGGATTCAACCCCCAGCACTGTTTTTTTAAATTTTATTTTTTAAAGGAACCACCAGAGAGCTACAATCTAGTCCCCTACCTACCCAGTTCCAAAGGCCATGTGCTTTCTATTACACTAAGTTCTTCCCTTACAGGTAAAGCCAAATGCTTCCCCTTCCCAAGTTAGCTGTCTTTTTACTTGATGAAAAAGTACTTACCTTTTTCAATTTTGGTAATGTGGGGAGATTTGAAACTGAAAGCAAGCATACATTTATTAAACTGAGGAACTCTAAGTTTGCAAATTCAGCTGTTAAGCCCTCAATTTTTCCATCATTTGATTTGCAATTGTCCAAGACAAGTTCTCGAACCTGAGGATATCAACAAAAAAGAAGTAAACTTTTAAAATCACAGGAACAACAACAAAACAAAAGCAAAAAATTCAAGTACCCCTCAAAAATAACCAACATACTACTTAGAAACTACAATTCTCAAGATATACAATGAAATATGCTTTTTGAATTCTTCCCATGTTTGGTTCTCAAAAGCGACTTTATCTGAATTAAATGCAAGCACCCCTTTAAGACCTTCTTATAAAGCCAAAGACACAGAACACTGAAAAACTTAACTTCTCCTATCAAGAAGTTCCAGCTTTAGCCAGTTTCTGCATTAACACACTTTCCAACTCTAAATCTATTAATCTTTATCAAGATTATTTTCAATGGAAAAAATTAGGGCTGGGCATGGTGGCACATGCCTGTAATCCCAGCACTTGGGAGGCTGAGGCAGGAGGATTGTTGTGAGTTCAAGACCAGCTTGAGCTACAAAGTGAGCTTAAGGTCATCCTGAACTGTATAGTGAGACCATGTCTCAAAAAAGACATAGAAGAAAAAAAAAAAAAAAAAAAGAAAAAATTAGGATGCTAGAGTTCCTAATTCAGCCCCAAGCCTGGAGCTGTGAAAGATAGCTCAGTAGAATAAGTACTTGCCTGGCAAGCACAAGGGCCTGAGTTCAAGCCCCGATTCTGCCCCCCACCCAAAAAAAAGGCCCATTAGGTTACATGTAAAGATTTTTTAAAGTTTTTTAAGGATTTTTTTTTTGTTTTTGTTTCTGAAGTACTGGGGATTGAACTCAGGACCTTGTGCTTGCCAGGCAAGCACTTACTCTATTGAGACATCTCCCTAGCCCTTAGAGAACCGTTAAGACATTAAATCAGGTTCCTTTTTTCTGGCCTTAAGAATTCAAATAATCCATCCACCATGCAAAGGCTATCATCACAGCCCATGTACCATGATAATTCTTATTGCTATACTTGCTCTGTGGTTGACTTATGAAACCTGCAACTTTAATGGCCCCACAAAGGCATTCTGGGGTTTATCCATGCTTAACAGCACTGAAAAATAGGGATATAGAAGGGAGATGCTGAAAAGTATAAGAGACCATTAGCTAGCAACAAATGTTTTTACCTTCCCACACAAATCCAAGGATGCCACTCTAGTAACTGGAAAAAAAGGAGTATTCACTTGATTGTATTTATACTCCTGCCTCCACCATTACTCAAAAACAAGGAAACATACCTAGATTGGTATCTACATCACCACTGGTGTCTCACCAGTTCTTGTTACCCTATCTACTCCTCTCCAGAAGCCTTAGCTTCCTTCAGGATGCATGCAGCCCCATTATACCTTCTACACCTTCCTTTCCTCCATTTTTCCTCTACAGATCTCTGCCAATCTTTCCTCTTCTGACCAAGAAATCAGCACATCTGAAAACTCAAGAGGAAAACTATGTGACCAGAGCTGGTCAAATCCTGCCTCTCCCATTTGGAATCTGTGTGATCTTAGACAAGTCATCTACTTTCTTCGCAACTTATTTTCCTATAAAGTAGAAATAACAACATGTACATTATGAAGCTGTTCTAGAATAATGCCTGGGACACAGAAAATACTCAAAAAGCCTTTGGGGTCAGGAAATCCAGGGAGATATGAGAGATACCTGCTGAAGCTTGGTGTGGTGGTACACACCTGTAATCCTAACACTACTCAGGAGGCTAAGACAGGAGGATGATAGGAAGGAATATACATTGAGACCCTGGTCTCAAAACAAAAACACCAAAACAAACCAAAAAATCCAACAACAAAAGGAGTTTAAATCTGCACTAACTTCTCACAAGCATATATTTCTTGTTCTATTTTCTAGCATTTCTGAGACAGGGTTTCAGTATAGTTTAGGCTGGCCTTGCACTCACCATACAGCCTAGGCTAGCCTTGAAATCACAGGGACTCTTCTGCTTCAGTCTCCTGAATGCTGTGATTACAGGTATGCAATCACAACAGATGGTGTTTTCTACTTAACTACTTTCAACAATGTGACTATTCATCTATTTTAAAAGTATAGTTTAAAAATAGCCACTGCAGCTGGCTAGGTGGTACATGCTTATAATTTCAGCACCTTGACAGACCTAGGCAGGAAAATAGCAAGTTCAAACCCAGTTTAGGAAATTTAAAGTAAGACATCTCATTTAAAAAATGACTGGACATGTGGCTTGGCTCATGTGAGTGTGTGCACATACACTGGAGAGTCACACATGGAAGACCCTAGATTCAATCTAAACACCAAACACACACACAAAAATGTCACTGCTAGATTATATGCCTTTCCTGTCAAGCTCATGCCTATTCTAGATGCCACTAAATCAGCACTAAAAAATGTTACTCATTACTACACTATTAATATTACAGTGTGTATTTTAATCTATTGATAGGTTAAAAGAATATGAACATTTGAGTATCTGCTACTAAGATTTAAAATGTCAGTTCCTTAAAACTTACTGCAAATGTTTTCTCTAACTTAATTATATTGACTATGAAAATTCTAGGTATTTGCATGTATCTTGGTGGTATCATCTAATTGTTTTTACCCAAACAGACAAACCATAAAAATACAAAGTCAGTAAACAAAAGGCGTTTTGCTACAAGTTTTTAAAAGGTACACTCAACATTTAAATGTTATCCTTTTTTTTTGGTGGGGCGCTAAGGGTGGGAGAATGTCATAATAAGGACTAAATGCAGAGCTTCTATTATTTTAATCCTATATCTTGTTAAGATGCCAAACCACCTAGGCTAGTCTCAAATTTACAATCCTGCCCCAGCCTTAAGGCTCACAGCGCTTCGTCCTGTGGCTAGTCTGTTCTTGTTGCAGATGGTATAGATCTTTTTTGGATTACAGAAGGCTAAAAGACAAACAGAGGAAGAAGAGATTCCAAGAGGGTGAGTGAGAACTTCAGGGAATACATGCTTGAAACCTTTAACTTCTCTCAATAGGCAACAACTACATTTATTGGGCTAAGAGGCTGTAAAGGCTAAAAAGGCTATCTGGATGGGTGTGGTGGCACGTGCCTATAATCCCAGCTCTCATGAAGCCTACGCAGGAGGATCTCTGCAAGTTGGGGCCAGTCTGAACTACATAGCAAGACTTTGCCCCCCCCTAAAAAGCAAGCAAAGGGTAAGCCTGTCCTTTGACTTTTCCAGTAAGACTAAGAAAGTAGTATGTTACCCTCCAGGAGATCTTCAGAGGTCCAGTAAGATGAATTAATGGGAAATACATACCAAGAGAGCACGGATTACTGCATAAAGTCAAGATCACAGCAGACTCACTAAGGACTACTCAAATTCGGCAGATCTGAAAGTCCCACTAGTAGCCTTTCAGCTTGTTTAAAGACTTAAACAGAATCTTTGCAAAAGATGTTCTGTTCTCAGTTTTAGCAACAAAGAAGCAGCAATTATGTGTGGGCAAGGGAAGAAAAAAAATTCCTTTACTCTAAGAGTCAATGCCTTGAGACTATAAATTGATGAGACTTTAATAGAAAAAGTACAACATGCATACAAATTTACATACATATTAACTTATAAAGAACTCAAAGGTAGAATTTCTGGGACTTATACATATAACTTAGGATAGGGAAGTTTCCTTGGGAACAACAAATGGGAAAAAAGTGTGCTAGTGTGCACACACCTGATCCTAGCACTCCAGAGCACTCACTAGGCAGGACTGTGTTTGAGGACAGCTGGGGCTATGTAGTTTATAACCAGTCTGGACTACAATGTGAGACTGACTCAAGAGTTTTTACAGTGTTTATCTACACAGATATGAACAGTCTGTCTTAACTTAATAGACCTTAAAACTACTCCCCTCAAAAGGTATATGCATATGACACATTTTGATCTTGGGTCTCCCGGGACCACAGGGGCTCAAAAGTGAATTTCTTAGTGTTCATTTACTGTGTTTGCTTTTAGTAAGGAAAGCTAGAAACAGGTCTCTTCGTTGAATCTCCAATGTCTTCCATTTAAAACGTTCATATCAAATTCCAGGTCCCCACAGAGATAACTAGGCCTTCCCTTTCTCGTATTTTTTCTGTTATAAAGATACCCAGATTGCTTTGCATAGGAGAGAGCAGCTTTGAAAGAGGGTACTTTTGAACAGCTGGTGGGGCTTAGCCAATAAAATCCCTCTCCCAACGGAGATTCAGAATAAATCAAAGGTTTTAATTCCTACTTTTTCTTGCCATATTCCAAATCCTCCCAGCACTGCTATCCAGTGAGGGCAGGCTAGGCAGGCACTTAACACAATTGTGTGTACAACTTAGGAAAGTATTTGGCTCAAGACAGTTAGCTGTCTGCTGAAAGACAGTTTAACTTTTGGGGCTAAATTCACACTTTCCATTCTTTCTTTTTTATCTCTCATTCTCCAATTAAACTTAATTTTTCTCAAGCATAAGAAAAACACACACACACAAAAAACATACTTCCCAACTCCTGTGTTTACTTTTTCACTTAAAAGTCTTAATTACATTGTGGTCACATACTTTCCCCCCTTTTTTTTCCTCACTTGCCACTCTCCCTGCCACTATGAAAACATCAATTTTACCTAACTGGTTGAGAGACTTCCCCAATTACTGTTGTTTCTGTCATAAGAAAGGGAGACAGGTAGAGATCAATTAAATATTGAGTTATCAATTCCTTTACTTAGAAAATTAACAAATGATTATCACAGTAAATAAAACCCTACATTTTTACCAACTGCTATCATTTTGAACCAACTTCAAACCTTCTGCTCTATTAAATAATGTTACCAAAACAACAGAACAGAATGTCTTTAGGTAGCCAAAACATTCATATCATACTGGGTGATACACACAAAAGGAAATCAGTTTGGCAGAAAAAAACCTCCACAGCCTAATGGGATGTTCAAACTACAATCAAAAGGGCTTCTTAAATTATGATCTATGAGGGTCAGCCAAATAGCTCAGAGGATTAAAGAACCTGCAAGCAGGCACAGGAGCCAGGGGTTTTTGATCCCTGGGCCTTCCATACCAGCCCTGCCCCTGGGGTGCGCTGAGACAGCAACTGAGATTGGGCATGGTGGCTCGTGCCTGTAATCCCAGCTCTTGGAAGGCTGTAAACTGGCGAATCACTAAAGTCCAATCTAGTAGTGAGACCCTGAACACCCTGTAGACCCTACCCTAAAATAAAATCAAATCTATGCAGACATTAACAATGAGGTTATAAACTTTAGATTTAGTGGCAACACCTGTAATCCCAGTACCCCTAGCACTCAGAATGAAGCAACAGGATCACTGTGAGTTGAGGCCAGCCTGCATCTACATACTGAAACTCAAAAAAAAAAAAAAACTAAAAACAACCAACGAAGTTGTAAAATACTGAACTAACCGAGGTAAAGATTCTCATTGTATTATTTTTTTAAATGTAGTCAGGC
Source organism: Ctenomys sociabilis (assembly GCA_004027165.1). Classification (NCBI taxonomy): domain Eukaryota; kingdom Metazoa; phylum Chordata; class Mammalia; order Rodentia; family Ctenomyidae; genus Ctenomys; species Ctenomys sociabilis. The sequence continues at coordinate 26,075 of PVKA01006199.1, read as the reverse complement.
ATCCTACGTTTTTGGGATACTTAGGCCATCAAAGGATGGAAAGTTCCAGCCCAGCCCAGCCTGAGCAAGATCTTTTCTCAAAAGAAATTTATACAGCTCAGTGTGAAGGCCCCAACAGGTGGGGTGGGAAGGATCAAGACAACATACACATGAATCTAAGTTTGAAAAAAAAAAAAAAAAAAACATCTTGGCAGACTACTCACCCAAAATGGATAGAGGCAGAATGTATGTGTGATTTTTTTTTTTTGCAAGTCTATATGTGCTGTCTTTTTATTTATCTGTATATAATTTTTCTCCAACAAAGATACTTATTTATACAATGGAAACACAATTGGTTGCTATGCAACCAATCAGCATATCCAATTGAGTTCAAAATTATATCACAGTAAACAATAGATGCTAGGAGAGGGGTGAAAAAAGAAGGCATAAGCTACAGAAAATCTAATTTCTTCTCCCAGTGAACTAAGACTATGGAACACTATTCTTATTAAAGAGTGTACAAAACCTCACAATCTAGTATGTTGGTGTCAGCAGGCTGTTTATCACTGAAAGCTCTAAGAGGTTCACCATCACTGGTCTAGCATATACTACACTGTCTCATAGGAGTGAGTAGAAAAAAACTACTTGGTTAACTCTGAATGACAAATTTTAACAGCTGTCCCTAGATGCAGGTTCAAGGTAACACATCATGTCCATTTAATGAGGAATTTCATAAGAAAGAGCAGATATTACCAATTTTGGAACACAACTAAAGTTTGGTCTACATTTGCTACTGATGGGTGTGGTAGTTCACCCCTGTAATACCATCACTAACAAGGCTAAGGCAGAAAGATCACTGTATTCAAGGCCAGCCTGAACTACATGAGATTCTACCTCAAAAAACAAAAACTAAGAAAATCTTGCTACTACTGCATGTCAGTACCTTCTCACCTTACTAACAATACCAACAATTTCTGTGGTGTATTTGGCATGTTCCAACACTGCCAATTTACTTTCAACAGGCTGGCATGGTGGTACACGCCCTATGATTCCAGCACTTAAAAGGAGGCTGAGGGAGGAGGATCACTGCAAGTTTGAGGGGAGTCTGAGTTCAGTGGCAGTCTAAACTATAAACTCTTCACAAAAAAACAAAAAACCCAACAATCTATTCTCAACAAAGTAAGTCCATATAAAACACTCCCTCCCCCCGAAAAAAAACACCAAACATCCTTGCCTATAAAATTGCTGAATGGCAACGACAGCCATTATTATTTCAAAATGTTAGACCTCTTATTCCCACTATGACAATGCAACAATTTAAGTTATTTTTTGAACTTACAAAAAGTTGAATTGCTATTTATGACCCTCCTCCCCCATGAGCAAACCTGTAGTCTGTAGGGAACAGAGAGACAACACAGCCTGGAGTCATGTACTGTGGCCAGAAAAACACAAGAAGCTAACCATGAAGTGTTAACTTAGGTCTTAGTCTAGTCCCAATACAAAACACAAACACCATTATCCATAATAAAAGCCTGTGGCTTTGAAACCAAGGGTCAACTATGGGATACACCATCCTGTATTTCATTCAAAGCAGAACAGTACACTCCATGAAACAGTGGGATTTTCCTGTTTCCCCAATGACAGGAGTCTGTAGGGGCCCAGAGATCAATCCTATCTAACAGCTAATAGAACTACCAATGATTTCTGTTGCTTAAACAAATTTAAACCATATCAAGCAAAAGCTGTGGTGTGATTGATTTAATTTAAAGGGGCCATCTTGGAACTTTTCATTTGCCTTAAAGATGATGTGTTTGTGCAAAAGTACTTTTAAACTCCATGTGAATTTTTTCTTTAAATCTACAGCATTTTTCCCTGAGAATTTTAGGTAAAGCTGCCCCATAGACAAGGCAGCCTAATTCTCACAGGGCTTCCTCCCACGATATCTCCACCATCTTGGCTCTCAGGCCACTTTCCAGCACATGCTCTGGGTCTAATTTCTCCAGAGTAGTGACTACTTCCTGTCTGTGCATAGTGTAATCAAATATTTAATAAGCCAATGGATTCTCAGTGATGTCCAACGCAATATCCACTAACTAATCACTTGTTGCTTTGGGATACTCCAAATCCATGTAAAATAACCCTTTTTTTTTTTTTTTTTAACTTTTAATTAGACACACGGGTCTGGCCCGTTTTTGACAAGACAGATTTGGAAAAATTAACACCTGCATATTCACATACTTTTAAAAACAATGTTAATTCACATATTATACAAAACACCATGCAAGCCAGCTATATTTCCTAGAGAACAAAAATCTGAATACTGTAATGAGCCTTTAGACTAAGCACGCTAAAAAAGGGCTCAGCACCTCAGCCCGAAATTTTAATTTTGAAATATTCTTAAGACCCACGTGTGTATTTCCTTACGTGAAGTCCGGCTACCTTCATCTAGTTACCCCCTCCCCCTTTCTACTGAATGGTACGTTAGTCTATACGTAAACTCAGGGCGCGACACAGCCCCTCAAGCAGCACACGCGACGTGCAGCCCACCACCAGCTCCACCAGCACGTGGTGAGCACAAAATGTCTGACTGCCGGCCTCCGGGAGCGCGCGCCGGAGGCGCTTCGGTCCCGCCCCTCCTCGGTCCCTGGGTGGCCGCCGCCCCGCACCCCGGCACAGCTCCAGCGCCCGGGGACGGAGACACAAAGCACGCGGGCTACACCTGGCCGGCATCCCTTAAGTTCGTAACTTGCTAACCACTGCCACCTGCGGGCGCGAATCGCGGCCTCCCGCAGGTCGGGCGGACGGCGGCTCCCGGGACTCCCCTGGCCGGGGCGCCCCGGACTGGGGGAAGTGGACGTGCGCGCGTCCTAGGCCTCCCGCACACGCGGTCTCGAGCACGTGCAGGGAAGAGGCGCCAAAGCCGGCGCGCCCGCTCAGCACCGGGCGGAGACCACGGCCGGCGCCCTCTTAAGAAGGACAGGGGGCCGGCTGCGTGCTCGCGGGGAAGACGCGGCGGCGACCGAGCACGGGCCGAGGGTGGCGGGCAGGGCCTGCTCACCCGGCGGAGGAAGACGGCGACCGCCAACATGGCGCTGTGGCGCGCTTCTGTTGGCGCAGGGCTACCGTCCGCCCAGCCCGCCAGGCCGGGCCCCTAGGTCAGGGGCTCGCGTCCCCGCCGCCGCGGAACCGGGAGGGCGTTGCGCCGCGCGCCAGCCAGGGCCAGTCCAGGGGCGGCCGCCGAGGGCAAGGCCGAACGCGTGGAGAGCGAGGGGAACAGGGTACGGAGTTTTATTTTTAGGCTTGAAAAATGGCGGGAACTGCGTCCTTTTTTCAAATTTGGCCTCCGGAGAGGCGGTTGCACCACCTCTACCGCCCAGGGCGCCCCTCCCCCGCCCGCCGCCAAGGCCGCGCCTGCCAGGCCCAGCTCCCGCGGGCTGCTCGGCCCCTCTGAGCAGGCTTCTGTCGGGCGCTGCCGCTAGGCCCGGCCCCCGAGCCCCCGCCCGCCGGCGCGCTTCTCGCAGGCCGGGGACGCGCAGAGCCCGAGCGGGCCGGCGGGGGCCGGAGGATAGGTTCTCCGCAGGCCCGGCGCGCATCCCGGGAGGCTGCAAACATGGCTCCCAGCGTTACACAACTCCGCTCCCTCCTCCCTCGCCGTCCGCCACACGCACACGCACTCCCTCCCCGAGAGGACCCGGGCAGGCGAGCAGCTCAAAGTTTGTGTTCCCCACCCGCCGCTTCCGCGGGCGCCAAAGAGTTAATGCCCGCGCGCTCGCTCCCCCCTCTGCGCCGCCCGCCCGCCTGCCTGCCTGCCTGCCCAGGTCCGAGTCCGCGAGCTGCGCCCTTCCCCGCGCCGCGGCCGGCGAACCCGCGCCCCGCAGGTGGCCACCATTACGTGCAAGTCATCGGGGGCGCGGGCACCCGAGGGGCTCTGCTTACAGCTCCTGGAGTCCGGTTCCTCAGCTCCAGGTGGATCCTCTTCTTCATGTCCATGTTCCCCTCGTCCCCCCTCTTCAAACTTAACTTTCCGCGGCGGGGGCGGAGGGGGGAGAGGCGTCCTGAGGGCCGTCGGAAGGGGTCTGCTCGCGGCAGCCGGCGTATACCGTGCGAGAGGACGAGCGAGCGGAGCCCGCGGAGCCAAGTTACTCGCGGGAGCGGGGAGAAACCATGGAGGGAAAAGGGGGCCGGAGTGCAGCGGTGGCCTCACTACCGCCGCCCCCGGCTGTGGCCCTGCACTGCGCTTAAACTGGCGACGCGGCGCAGCGATGGCTCGGCTCCACTCGGGCCCGCGCGGCGATGCTCGTCTCGGCGGCAGCGGCTGCGGCTGCTGCTGCGGCAGGCCGGGCGGAGGGGGCGGGGCGGGGCGGGGCGGGGCCGCACAGCGGGAGGGCCGCCCCCTCCCTCCGCCGCACGTGGGGCCCCTGATGTAAGAGCGGCTCGGCTCTTCGCGCCCGCCGGGGTTGTGACTGCGGCCCTCCGCGCCATGCCCCAGGGCCAGCAGGGAAGCCCTGAGGGAGGCCACGCGACGGGGCCACTCGGACTTCCCCAAGCCAGCCCGACGGGGAAAGGAAAACTGCCCCAGGCAGAGGCTTTGGGGTTCACCTGTGCACCGCCCAGGTCTGAGACCGTAAGCCTAAACCTTGGCGGAGTGACGTCGAGAGTGCCACCACCAGGACCCCGACCCCGCGGAGTTGCTGCCGGCCGGAGTCGGCATCTGTGTGCGGCTGCGGGGTTAGGGCCACCCCGGCCAAGCCTACCAGCAGCCCTCCATCCCCCAGGTGTCGAAGGATCTTTTTAATTCAAGCTAAAGAAAGAATTGGCCTCCATAGTGAAGCTCTCAACGGAGGAGACCTGGCAGGCAACGTTTTGTCATTGTCAGGCTGAGTGTCAGGGCGCTAGCACCAGGCTGGGAAGAGTGCAGAGCGTTGGGGAGTATGTTAAGTTCAGCTTAAACAAATAGACAGTATGGTGTGTCAGAGACCTACAGACAGGAGGCCTGAACGAGTAAAAAAAAAGAAAAATTATAAGAGAAAAAAAAATCCAATGTGTTAAAGTTCCAAGACGCTCCACATCCTCTTCCCCGTTTGCCTTAATCTGACCAAAGAGCTCATCCTTAGTTTTAAACACATTACAGTTTTTAAAATGTTTAATGTGCCGAGCATGGTGATCCACCCTGTAATCTTAGCCCTTGTAGACTGAGGTAAGGGGATCACCTGAGCTACACACTAAGACCTTGTCTTAAAAAGGTGTGTGGGGGGGCACCTGCCTCTAAAGCACAATTATGAGATACTTGGTACCAAAGCCAAACCAAAATAACAAAAAATCTCAATGAATTAACATTTAAAGAAGGTTTTAGGGTTATGAAAAAGTCAAATACTTTTCATTTTGCAGCTTTCTGATTTTTCCCATTGCAATGTTGGCAGACAAATTTAGGACAAGTGAACTTGACATTGGTGTGTTCTCTACAGTGTCACAAGAAGGCTGTACAACTTTGTGGTCGTAGGGATCCTGGAGCTGTGCAGTGAAGCTTTTAACAAAAGTACCGCATCAGTTCCAGAGTTAACAGTCTGTCACTCAGCTTCCTAGGGGCTTGATATATTTTTCATTTAATCCCTAGACAGCCCTGCGAAGTAGGGAATAGTTTGTTTTTGTTTGTTTGTTGCAGAACTGGGATTGAACTCAGGCCCTTGTGCTTGCCAGGCAAGCACTTATTCTACTGAGCTATCTCCCCAGCCCCATAATTTAAGTGTTTTTTTTTTTTTTGTTTTTTTTTTTAAGTAGGGAATAGTAATCCTTGAACACATTGAGAAACTGAGGGTCCCACAGCACAGCCAACAGGAGATGGAGCTTGCATTCAAGACCGGATGGTTCTGGCTCCGAAGGCTGTCATCTCTGTCTACCAGCAGTAAACCTGGCCTGGAGTCAGCCTGGGGCTCTACTTTGGGAAAGTAAGTTGGGAACAGCTGGAGAGGGCTTTCAGTACCAAACAACATGCAGACATCATCTTGCATGTGGAGGGAAGATGGCAAAGGAACCCTGACAGCAATCCTGTACCGACAAGAGTAAGTGGTTTGCTGGTGGCTTACAAAGGAGGTGGTGTTGATCTTAGGGAGGTTCAGGACACATTTCAAGACCCTGTCCTATGTAGTCCACTCTGGGGCATGAAGGACCCTTTTCCCTGGGGTATATAGTTTCCAACATAAATGTATGTCTTATAAAATTGATCTACAAAGTAATTATTACACATAGCCACAGTGCACAGCAAATAGAAAGCAAAAGAGCCAAAGGAGGAGACTACAGGCAGGGCACTGTGCTGCCTTACACAGCCGGTGCTGGCATGCACCTCAGTGAACAAAGAGCATGTGTTCCAGTGACATGCTTCTTTGTCAGGGGGCTTTACTGCCAGAGGCATAAATAACACAGGCAGAACAGGGTGTGTCTCACTGTCCTGCCAGAGTCTATGGGACTTGTCATTCCACAGGCCTTAAGGGGCTCTGGTTTTAAATGTTATACTTAATGCCATTTGTACATGTATCTCTATGTGAGAAAGACAGAATATATCATTGTATATTTTGTCCATCGATTTATGGATTTTAATAAAGGCCAGAAGGAACTTTACTATTAAGGAAAAGTGAAAACAGTTTATTGGGGTGGCTAAACTATGAGTGAATTTCTTTTTATTTCCATTGATGATAATATTTGCCCAATAAATATAAAAATACCTAGTGATGCCAAGCTTTGACACTCCATTGAGTCTTAAAACTGTCTGATAATCAGAATCTGTATTTATTCCAGTAAACTCAACATGTCTGAGAACACTCCAAGCAAGTTTGTAACTCCTTGGACCTGTTCCCCACACCAAGTCCTCAGATGACTCGAACTTTTACAAATTTTGTGGTTATGCATAGTCGTTAATAAATCTGAAAATGAGAGGAGAAAGGCCTACTTAGACATTGGTTTAACTGGCCTATGAATTATTTGAACAGAATGGAGACATTTTCTCTTGAGTACAAACAGCGTATGAAGGTCATGCATAATATAGGAAAAAGAAATTAGTGTTCTTTAAATACTAAGTACTGTCATTCTTTTCCTTTCTCCCATACACATGTGTATCCACTGATTCCAGCACTCGGGGTGGCTGACAGAAAGATCTTAAATTTGACCTCACTTGACAGTTTAGCAACTTAGTGAGACCCCATGTCAGTCCTCACCACCACAAAACAAATAGATTCAAATTCCTGCGACATGGTGTGTGTACCGCTGTTTAGAACAGTTGGTAACAAATGCTGGGCTGGGGAGATGGCTTAGTAAAATAAGCACTTCCCTGGCAAGTGCAAGGGCCTGAGTTCAATCCCCAGTTCCGCCAAAAAAAAAAAAAAGTTGTTGAAAGACCTAACTTCTCAGTTGGACTGCGAATTCATACAAATATTTCTGATGACGGGAATGAAGAGGAGAGGGCTGGGATTGTAGCTTAATGGTAGAGCCATAGGCCCTGGGGTTGATCCTTAACATTGGAAGAAAAAAAAAAAATGCAAGAATGGGGACCATCTCTAGAATATAATAAATACTTTTTTATTTTTGTATTTTAGGGAAGGGCATGCAGGGGTGTTCAGGGCCTCACTACTAGATCTGACTCATAGTGATCTGCCTGTTTACAGCCTCCCAAGAGCTGGGATTACAGGCATGTGCCACCATGCCCAGTTTCAATTACCACATCAGAGCATCTGGGGGTGGGGCTGGCATGGCAGGCAAGGGGGATTGAACCCCCGGCCTCTGTGCCTGCTTGCAGGCACTTTAATCCACTGAGCTATTTGGCCAGCTTTAATAGTTTGTTCTTTTTTTTTTTTTTTTTGGTGGTACCAGGGATCAAACTCAGGACCTTGAGAGCCCTAATACTTTGGAACTGTGTTGTATTGATAAATAATGTCACATGTACTAAAAATTACCATCTAGGCAATTTGTATTATAGACACAAAGGAAAGGGAGCAGCAAATTTTGAAGTGAAAATGTGTCAAGGAATGAGTTCTTATGCATCTAACTGTATATAGGCAGCTCCAGGTCCATTAGAAGGCCCCTGTCAGGTGACCCAGGTCTTTCTGATCTTTAACCAGCTGTAAATGCCAGGCCCTCCTGACTCGGCAGGAGAGCTGACTTCTAGGTGTCAGGTCTGATATTTATTAAGCATCATCTTTATGCCAGGCACTGTGAAGGAGACTTTGGTATAAGTTGCCTCACAGTTAATTCTGGCAAAGCTCCCTGAGACAAGACTACAATCCATCTTTTTAGTGTTTAGGAGACAGGCACAAGAAAGCGAAGAGGGATTGCTAAAACTCACATAACTGGCAAGAGGCAGGATTTCTCTGTCACTTTGGGCTCATTGTGATTCATTCTCATCACTTCAATCTACCACTCCTCACATCTCTTCTGCAAAACCATTTTTTCCCTGCTTTAAGAATTAGTGCATGCAGCAGGCATGGTGGTACACACCTGTAATCTCAGCACTGGAGGCGTAGACAATGAGCAGGAGGCTCACTTTGGGTTCAAGGCCAGCCTGAACTACATAGTATGGGCCCTGTCTCAGAAAAGAAGACAAAAAGTGTCATTTACTAACTTCCTACAATGAATTGAATATAATCATTGTATACTACAAACATGCTGATAGCAAAATAGATAAAATTCTAAAATTCTGTGACCTAGGAAAATAAAATAAGACCAGGATGAAGCTTAGTATTGGAACACTTGTCTAATATGTAGGCTCTGGATCCAATGCCTGGTCTCAAAAACAAGGCCAAAAATTTTTTTGAGAATCAGATTGAAATTTTGATTTAGAAACTTGCATTTCCCCCACCATTCTGATAAATCTGGGTGGGTATAACTTTGTTCAATGATTTCCCTTTTTATTGTATTGTTTGTATTTCATTGTTTTGTTTTTTGAGATGGGGTCTCACAGTGTAGTTTAGGCTGGCCTCAGACTCTAAGCTAAGCTTCTCCTTAGCTTCTTGAGTGCTGGGATTACAGGTGTGTGCTCCTGCCTTGATTTTTCCATTTTAAGAGGACTCTAGTGAGGGGGAATACCTTCTGTCACTTACTGGCTGTGTGCTGTTGGACAGGCCCCATAACCTCTCTGGGCCTTAGGCTGCGCATCTCATATCATTACTTGAACATGCTTGTGTAGGCCAGGCTCCTCCCAGGCCCAGAGTCTGGCACAGTCCTTCTGGGTCCTGCCACAGTCTGCAAGCCTGAGTTCTTCCCTCCCTTAAGCCTGTAGTGCCAGAGCTTGCTCTCCTCCTGCAGAATTAGCAACCTGTGGTCATCAGCCTTCTGCTTCTCCTCCATACAGCTACCCTTCCTCCTCAGCTGAGGATATCCGGGTTCACTCCAAACCCATATAAGTGACTCAAATGTCAGACTCACCTTCTGTTTCCCAAAGCCCCTGCTCTCTCTTGAGGAAGAGTGGAAAATTGTTGAGTATACCCCCCTCCATAATTAGCCAGCGTTTCTACCATCTGGACCTTTGCAGACTATACAGGGGTCTCCTTGTCTTCATGGAACTGAGACTGCTCTGGGTTCATCTCCTGCAGATTGAATACCACCATCTGCTTTCCTGCGTGCCTCACTTGCCCATCTGCAGCCGGGCGCCCCTCAGTGAGGGTGCAGGTCAGTCCTCCGCACTCTGGGCCCTGGCACAACTGAGGTGGTCAGTTAAGTGGCCTTAATTTGCTAGTGTGTTGTTGGTTGTTCCCTCTCTACTTTGCCTGCTCTTGCTCTCTGCTGGGAATTGAATGTGGGGTCTGTACAGGCCAGGAAAGTGCCACCACTATGGTACAGTCCCTCAACTTTTTAATTATTCTATTTTTAGATAGGGTCTTGCTAAGTTGCTCAGGCTGGCCTCTAGCTTGCAATCCTTCAGTCACACCTGGCTTCATTAGACTCTTGTTTGATGAAGGCCAAATTTCCAAATTGCATTGTAGTCTCCTTCCCCCTTAAAGAACAGGAAATCCTAGCTCTTTGTTTGCCTTTATGTCTATCTGTGTATGTATTACAGCAAACATAGGAACTCAAAGAAAAAGAAAAAAATTAAAATGACAGCCCATCACTAAGCTCTGCTCATGTTTCAGTGTCTGTTCCTCCAGTCTTTTCTCTGCACAAGCATGACACTTTCTCAAGTCTCAGATTGCGAGAGGCAACTGCTCAATCACAGCCTTTTGAACTTGGAGGGGAGGGGAACCCACTACATCAAATATTTGCATCAATTGTAAGAGGTGTCTTTATTTCAGAAATAGTAAGGAGTGAAAAAAGTATATAGCTAAGAAATACTGCATAAGATACATCTTAAATATTTTTCCAAAGGATGTAACATAACCTATTTTCAGTTAACAATATAGTTTGAATATTTGTACATACCATTAGTCTTCTATAATATATATTCCTTGAGAATATCTTTTACAAAATGAATTTGCACATGCGTGTGTGTGTGTGTGTGTGTGTGTGTTTTGTTGGGCACTGAACCCAGTACCTTTGCACTGAGCTACAGTCCTAGCCCTTATTTATTTATTTATTTATTTTTTAGATGAGGTCACACTAACTTGCCCAGCTGGCTTGAACTTTCCATTCTTTTGCCTTCTCCAGAGTGTTGGGGTTAAGAGTTTTGTACCACCACATCCAGCTGAAAATTTTTTTCATTTTTTAAATTTCTTTTCCTAAGTGTAAGAACAAGAAAATACATGGTATTGTCTACCTAGTATGAAAAGCTGGAAGAATAAATAAGATTTTTTTTTTTTTTTTTGTCTTTTTGAGACAGGGTCTCACTATGCAGTTCAGGCTGGCCTTAAGCTCACTTTGTAGCTCAAGCCGGTCTTGAACTCACAATAATCCTCCTGTCTCAGCCTCCCAAGTGCTGGATTACAGGCATGCGCCACCACGCCCAGCTAAATAAGATATTACAAATGTATATTAATTCTGGAAATGATGTCATGCTAGTTTTCCAAAGGTTTTTCTTCCTTTTCAAAATTGATTTCATTGCAGAGACCAGGCTTCGATCCCTGGTGTGTCATGCTGGTTGTGGTGGCACATGCCTATAAGCCCAGCACTTGGGAAGCTGAAAACAGGAGGATCACTATGAGTCCAATCTGTGTAGTAAGACCCTGTAGACCATGTACTAAATACATTTTAAAAAAAATGTTTTCATGATTTCAAGTCTTTATTAAAAAAAAAAGTCAAGCGTTTCATCTTAAATGTTTCTTGAAATTTTTATTTTCTAGTTTTCTAGGTCTTGTAAATTTTGTGGTGAGATTTATCACTATTTTATATTTTAAAACTTTTGTAGCTGTTACCATGAAGTGGAAGTATAGTTGCTTTTCAGTAAACATTTATAATTTAAAAAAAAAAAAAGGAAAGGAAATATCTGCAATGCCAAAAAAAAAAAAAAAAAAAAAAAAAAAAAAAAAAAAAAAAAAAAAAAAAAAAAAAAAAAAAAAAAAAGGATAAAGAATAAATGTCAGGGGTTCCGTGCTCCTGCTGCCATGAATGAAATGTTTGCTCATCCATACCCTTTGCTATGAAGTTTCTATGGTGGTCCTAGCTGGTCCCAGGCTAAAACAGTGCATAGTAGCAGTTCACCTAACTTGTGCCTCAGAGTAGATACTGAATTTAGGATCTACAGTGTCTGGGCTATGCCCGGGCATATGACCTTGTAGCCATCAATACTGGGGCCTTCCACATGGTAGGCAGGTACCCTACATCTGAGTTGAATCTTTTATGTTGAGCCCAGACTTTCCCTGACTTTTTAATCATACATCCAGCTGACTACTGTACATCTATCCATATGTGGCCACCCCAGAAGCACACACAGGGAGCAGGCCAAGTCATTATGCCCACTGGAATTGTCAAGTCTGCCCTGTTACCTCTTCTCTGAAGAACTGGCAAATTAAAGTTGAGTTGAAGCAGAAAGCTTAAAAAATGAAGGGGTTCAACCAAAACCATACAGACAGTGTATTCAGGTAGAACTTTTTAGGGGCATTAGGAAAGGTAAGTGGCTCCACACATTCTGCTACACAAAATGCAAAGATAGAACCAGAAAGCTAGCTTGTCTGTGCTCCGCTTGGCCCTGGGTCCCAGAGAGCTCCACAGTATGGGTGGATCTGGGAGATGAAGGTGCAGCTGTAAGGGCTGGCTAGATAAGGAGGTGCCTGAGACACTGTGACTACAAGCATGTGACGCAGTTCAGGGGCAGACCTGCAGCCACTTCACTATAGTCTGCCCACATTTGATAGACAAAGAAGTGAACAAAGAAAAAAATAATAAAAGTTAACTAAAATTGAATGACCTACAGCCAACCTCTCTCAAACCTTTTTGTGAATATTTTCCAAGCTATTTCTCTAGGAATGTAGATATATAATGTAAAATAAATACTTGTATGTAGCAGAAGTCAGGACTCTAATGTGCTTTTCTTTTTCGTTTTTTTTTTTTTTTTTTTTTTTTTTTTTTTTTTTTTTTTTTTTTTTTTTTTTTTTTTTTTTGCAGAACCAGGGATTAAACTCAGGGCCTTGCACTTGCCAGAGAAGTGCTTATTTTGCTGAGCCATCTCCCCGGCCCCATATCTTTCTTTTTCACTTAGCGGTACATCAGAGATTATTCAAACTCAGTAGATCTACTTCAAGATTTTTGGGGTGGGGGCCGCTGGGATCAGACTAGGGTTCACACTAGGCATTTGCTCTACCACTGAGCTACAGCCTCAGCCCCTTCAAACTGTATTTTGATATATGGTCTTGGTAAATTGCCTAGGCTCACCTTCTTTCAGTCCCAAGTATCTGGGATTTCAAGCATTGGCCACTGCACCTGGCCTGCACTTCATTTTAGAGGATGAATTTTATTTATTTATTTTTTTTGTATGGATGAAACGTAACTTCACCCAGTCTCCTACTGATAAATATTTAGGTTGCTTCCAGTTCACCACTGTACATAATGTTCCTTGATAATACATGCCTTGGGATAAATTCCTAGAAACATAATTATCTGAATGAGAAATATATACATTTAAAATACCCAGATTCCCTCCAGAAGCTATATTGTTTTTTATATTCCCATTAGCAGTATAGTCTTCCCTTCATCCTAGCCTTAACAAGAAATTGTTGTTTACAAATCCAATTAGTTTCCTTCTTTTGTTTTTCTTTTTTTTGAGACAGGATCTCACTATGTAGCTCAGGCTGTCCTTGAACTCAGAGTTTCATGCCTCAGCCTCCCAAGTGCTAGAATTGTAAGTGTGTGCCATGATACCTGGCTCTGTGAATTAGTTTTCAAGGAAGTTGCCAAAATAATTCAATGGAGGAAAGAAAAGTCTTTTCAACAGATGGTGCTGGGGCAATCGGATATCCATACTCAGAAGAATGTGGTTGGACTCCTTCACTTCACAGTTACAAAAATTAAAATGGATCATAGATCAAGAGAGAAAGATAAAATTCAAAATAAAACACACAGAGGGCCAAAGCCAGTGGCATAAGTGCCTGCCTGGCAAGTGCAAGGTCCCTGAGTTTGATCTCTGGAACCGCCAAAGAACCAAAAATAACCCCTCCCCCCACCAAAGCAGGAGTGAATTTTTGTGACTTTGAATTAGCAAAACCTCCTCAGTTGAGTCACCAAAAGCACAAGCCAAGGAGAAGATGAGTCAGTTATACTTCATCAAAATTAAAATGTTTGAGACTGGGTGTGGTGGCTCATACCTGTAGTCCCAGCACTTGGGAGGCTGAAAACAGAAGAACCTATGTAGTGAGACCCTGTAGATCCCGTACTAAATACATAAAAAAATAAATTTTTTTTTTTTTTTTTGTTTCAAATGATGACTTAAAGAGTGAAAATAGCTGGATGTGGTGGTGCATGTTGGTAACTCGGCACTCTGGGAAGCTGAGGATCACAAATTCAAGCAGTTTAGCACTATGATGTCTCAAACAAAAAAGAGCTGGGGATATAGCTCAGTAGGAAAGCCATGGGTTCAATCTTCATTACCTGCTAAAACACATGAAGGGGTGGGGAGACAGCTTGGCGGTCTGAGTGCTTGCCTGGCAAGTGCAATGTCCTGAGTTTGATCCCTCGTACTGCATGCTGTGCCAGCTCCAGGTGTGCCGTGCCAGCCCAAAACCTGGTGTGGTAGCACATGCCTGTAATCTCAGCGCTGTGGAGGCTGAAACAGGAGGATCACTATGGGGCCAAACTGTGTAGCAAGAACAACAAAAAACAAAAAATAACATTAGCAACCAAAAAAAAAAAACCATGAAAATATGTGCAACATCTTTATTCCTTAGTGCAGATCAAACCACAATGAGATACAGTCTCACACCTTTGTGCTTTTCTGGTGGAAATGTAAAATGCATTTTTAAACAAATTTATTAAAAAAAAAAAAAGTTCATTTATAGGGGTGTTGAGACAAGGTCTTAACCTTGTGTAGATTAGGCTGGCCTCAGATTCAAGGCACCCTCCTGCCTCAGGCCTCCAGAGTCCTGAAGTTACAGGTCTGCACCACCACATCTACCCAGCTTGGTACAATTGTTTTAGAAAACTTTTTGTCTCTTAAAAAAATAAGCATAAATGCACTGTCTGGGCCAGCAATTTCACTTTTAGATTCTGTATATACTCCCAAAATTGAGAGTATATGTTTATACAAAATTTGTGCACAAATGCTCATAGTAGCATTAGTCCTAATAACTATAAAATGGAAACAACCCTGAATGTGGGTAACTGATAAATGAAAATTGGCATGTTTGTACCAGAGACTATTATTTGGCTACAAAATGGAATGAAGTGCTGAACCATCACACAGCATAGATAAGCCTTGAAAATATGCTCAATGAAACAAACAGGACACAAAGGACCATGTATTATATGATTCCATTTATAGAAAGTGTCCTGGACAAGAAAATTCAGGGGCAGATAGTAGATCAGTAGTATCTCAGGGCTGGGAGCTGGAAGGAGGACTGCTGAGGAGTATGGGCTTCCTTGTTTCCCTCTTGAGTTCATCTTCCTCTTCTTATTTTTCTTCCTCCTCTACTACTCCTCTTCCTCCACCTCCTCTCTTTTCTTTATACTTGAAATTGAACCTCAGGCTTATCTCCAAGGGTTTTTTTGTTTGTTTTTTAATTTTGAGGCAAGGTCTTGCTAAATTGCCTTGGCTGGCCTCAAACTTATAATTAACTCTCTTTCTCTCTGTCTCTGTCTCTCCATATATATGGTTTCTTTTGGGGGAATCTAACGGTGATAAGTGTACAATTTCATGAATGTACCAAAACATTGAACTCACAGTGATCTTTTGCCTCAGCCTCCTGAATGCTGGGATTATAGGCAGGCACCAGCATATTTCTTAACAAATTTTTAAAATGTTCTTAAATTTTCATTGTAAAGGTTTTTCATCTCCTTGATTAGATTGATCTCTGCTTTTTTTTTTTTTTTTTTTTGTCTTTTTGAGACAGGGTCTCACTATGCAGTTCAGGCTGGCCTTAAGCTCACTTTGTAGCTCAGGCTGGTCTCGAACTCACAACAATCCTCCTGCCTCAGCCTCCCGAGTGCTGGGATTACAGACATGCGCCACCACGCCCGGCTACTGCTTTTTTTTTTTAGATAGATCTATCTATCTGTCTGTCTGTCTGTCTGTCTGTCTGTCTGTCTGTCTGTCTGTCTATCTATCTATCTATCTATCTATCTATCTATCTATCTATCTATTTGGTACAGGGTCTTGCTATGTCTTTGGGGCCGACACAGTATACCTGGGATTGTGGGGCCAGCATGGCATGTGGTACCAGGGATTGAACTTGAGTCCTTGCACTTGCCAGGCAGGCACTCAGACCACTGAGCTATCTCACAGCCTCTAGTTTTGTTTGTCTGTTTGGAAAATACTGTGAATGGAATTGTTTCCTGGATTCCTTTTTCAGCTAATTTATCACTAGTGGATAGAAAAGCTATTGATTTTTTTAGATGTTAATTTTGTATTCTGTTTATTCAAGTTGAACCATAAGAATATGTAATGCCTTTCATTGAGATAAGGGTTTGATATGTTGCCCAGGCTGGCCTTGTACTTCACCTACCACTCAGCTGAGTAGCTGGGATCACAGATATGCACCACTGTACTTAACGTAACATACTGCATTTTCAACACACACACACACACACACACACACACACACACACACACACACACCCCAGAATATAGCAATTTCAGTGCACTTATAGTCCCTGCACTGGGAGGCTGAGGTGAGAGGAACAATTGAGACCAGGAGTCCTGAGATCTTTCTGGGCCGTCTTGCAAGACACTACCCATTTCCTGATCCACAAAAACTTAAAAACAAAACAAAAACCATGAGCAGAGTAAAAATATGTCTACAGAGGCTTAACTGTTCTAGGCTACCATTAGCTAGGAAGTGTTTGCCCCGGGAGATAGCTGAACAGTAGGGAATTACCTCTAATTAAAAATAAAAAGCTACTTGGGTCACAGTGTTAAGCGCTGTTTGGGGAGTAAAGCCCCCTGGATCCTGGTCCCAGCCTGGCTCTGTAACTTAGGTCCCTTCCATGCTGTGTCTTCCATCAACTAGAGGAGCAGTACTGTGTGATCTCTGAGAGCCTTCCAGCTCTGACATTCTAGAAGGTGGTGATCATTTTAAAAAGCGGGTGTTCTCATGGTGCGTTATCTGTAAAGCATTTGCTAACAACATTTCTACATTTAAGACAAGGGTAGGGCAATGAATAATGTGGTTATTTTCACCTGTTATTTCCTTTGATGTTGAAGTGGTGAGTCAAGAAAAGGGGCGCACATTCTGGGAAAGAGCTGTGCTTCTTTTCTGTGGCATCACTGATGCACTCTCAGTGCTGTTGGCTGCTGGTAATTGGGGCTGGGAGCAGCTGAAGTTGGAAACAGATCATATGTGGGAGGGGAGGACAAGGCCAAAGGCCTAAAACAGTCAAGCTATCTCAGTCTTGAAGAAAACAAAACAAAAACCATGGTCAATTTTGGCTATTAGTCACTAGGCAGCCTGTCTCCTGATATTAATTTTGCAAAGGTATTAATAAATTGTTCTGGGGTCCTTTGCCAGTCAAGCTAGCAGACCTCCACCTGAACCCAATTCTTGTTTCTTGTCTATTTTTCTTCATTCTTGTGCCATGAGCCTTGTGCCATATTTGATAAGAGATAAGCAGGCAACAGGAATGCTTTCCAAGTGTGTGAGTAAGGGGAAGGAAGTGAATTGGTTAGATTCAGTATTTAGCAGAGGCATGCACTGGTACTGGAATATCAGCTGTAAAGTGTGGGGAGTGGAGGCTCTCTAGGGCCAGAGATAGGTCACTAGGGCCAGAGAGATTAAAGAGAGAAATGGGTTTGCGAGAAGTCAAAACAGAGAAAGTTATATAGTATTAACAGAGCTTCAAGAACCATAGATATTTATAGATCTATATAAAATTTTTTTTTTTTCTTTCTTGGTTCCTGTATTTGCTTTCTATGACCACCACTAAGGACTTAGCATGGGGTACTGTTTTGCTTATTTATTTTATTGGTACTGGAGATGGAATTTAGGACCTTGAGCCTCCCAGGCAGGCATTTATGCCGCTGAACTCTCTCCCTGGCCTTGTAGTAATGTTTTAAAATCAATCCCCAGTGTGCTAAGCTGGCCTTGCCCCTGGCGCACACTGAGAAAGTGATTGAAACTTGGTGTGGTGGCTTGCACCTGTAATCTCAGCACTTGGGAGGCTGAAACAAGAGAATCACTACAAGTCCAATCTATGACAAGTCTGATCTACATAGTAAGACCCTGTACTAAAATTCAATAAATACATAAATAAATAAATTAATTTAATCAACTCCTGAATGGGACAAGAAGGATGGAGCAAGAAGTACCACAGATAGAGCTTGAATCCTCTAGCTTTGTTCAATTAGATTAAAAAGAAAGAAAAAAAAAGGAAAACATTCTTCCAAATTGTGAACAGCTAACTCCAAGTGGCCCTGGTGGTGCCACTGGGGGGAGGGGCACAGGACAGGTTCAGGGAGGGCTGGGTGTTCCTGTCCCTGGCAGACACAGCAGGGATTCTACAGCCTCCTGCTCATCCGACCAACTGGCCGAGCCTTGGAAGTTGGCACACACCACCAGTTACAGTCCGGTGAGCCTGGGGCTAAATATGATTATGGAGGGCCATGGCCTTGGCATTCACTGTGTGTGTTGTTACCACAGAAAATTTGTTTGCCTCAAATAGTGTCTGTAATGGGCCAGCCAGATAGCTCAGCAGACTAAAGCGCTTGTTTAGACACAGCATAGGCTGGGGTTTGATCCCCTGAGGGCTGTACTGGCCCCACCCCCGGAGCACTGTCAGACAGCGATTGAGACTGGGTTAGTGGTGTGCACCTGTGATCCCAGCACTTCGAAGGCTGAAAAACAGGAGGATCTCTGTGAGTCAGATCTGTGCAGTGAGACCCCCGTAGACTCTGTACTAAATGCATTTAAAACAACAGCAACAACAACAAACTGAACAAACAAAAAAGATAGTGTCTGTTTAAAATCTGGGCAATGAAAAAATGTCCAGTGGTCAGAGCCACAACACAGTGGCTGCACAGTGTCTGTGGCTGCTGACCATACACCCCGCCCCATGTGGCTCAGAGAGGAGGAATGTGGGCAAAGGAGCCCATGCCCAGTACCAGCAGCTTACCCAGCCCCAAGCCTAAGGAGTACAAGTGCAACTGGAGGCAGAGCCATAATACTAAAAGGTCTCCAGGTTTTGCCTGGTGTAACTGATGCTAATTATACAGGGGAAATCAGGATTATAAAACACTTTGTATATCACTCCAGGCTCACATATTGCTCAATTGATCATTCTTTCTTTGATAAAAATTTAAAAATTATGAATAATCAAAAGGATATATTGGATTAAAAAATAGAAATTAGTTAAAGCCAAAACATCTTAAAGTGCTTTCAAATACAAGTGTGGATGGCCTCAGGGTAGGGCAGCTAAAAAGGTGCTGAATTGCTGACCTGAAGGTATACAAAGGGCCATTGTGGGGGGTGGTGCAAGGAAGTGGCAACACCATGGTGGCCTGGCACAGGCTGCACAACCCTCCTCTTCCCTGCTGCCACCACCACCACAGAAGTCACTAGGAAGCACTCGCCAGCAAGTGTTACTTGGGACTCATAGATGATATGAAACTGGAGTTTCCCCTGTGCCCACAGTGCAAGGATGCCACTGAGGAGTGGACCTGTCTTGAGATAAGAGATGCAGGGAATTTTACCTGGAGTACTCTTAGGCCCATATTCTTCTGCTATGAATAGCACGCTACCTGCAGAAACATGGAATCACTCAATAATTTGCATCTGAAAAAATATCGAAGCAAATTTTATTACATCAAATTTTCAATTATTTAGCTATCTAGTCTTGCATATTGCAGGTAATCTAGTGGAAAATATGATGCTTGCTTTCCTATGACTAAGAAATTTATTGAGGGGAGCTTACAAACTGGGGGAAAAGTTCTTGCCCATGGAAATTCAGGGATCTCCAGATGTGCTGCCTTGTTATTGAATACATTGTGGAAACACTGGGGATGAAGTACAAAGATGCATTTGCATATGTGCAAGAAAGAAGATTTTGTATTAATCTTACTGCTGCATTTGTCCATCAGCTTCAGGATATGAAGCCACCTACCTAGCAAAGTTAACAATACAGATGAGGTCACCACTTCAAGTAGAAAGGTCCTTATCTGTTCATTCTGGGACCACAGGCAGCTTGAGGAGAACACATGAAGAAGATGATTTTGGAAACATACAAGCAGCACCTGCACAGAATGGCTGGTTGAAGAGTAACATCATAGAGGATGTGAATTTCTATTTGGAAAGAGAAAATACCAAAGATGATAATAATGTAAAATGGTAGAAAAACAAGTAGTGCCCTTTCAGTTCCATGTTCCTTCCAGGCATGTTTCTCTGCACTTGTTAAGCAACATTTTCAGATGTTGACCTTCTGCAGTGGATGGCATTGGTTACTCTTTTTTTTTTTAACTTTATAGTTTTATTATAAACTTAAGAATTTTGGACCTACAAAGAGTTAACTACTGCGGGCTGGCCAGATAGCTCAATGGATTAAAGCACCTGCTTAGGCAGAGCACAGCAGCCAGTTGGATACAATCCCCAGCTTGCTGTGCCAGCCCCACCCCCAGGGCACGCTGAGAAGGGGACTGAGACTGGGCGGGGTAGTGCACGCCTGTAATCCCAGCACTTGTGAGGCCGAAACAGGACAATCACTAGTCCAATCTGTCTAGTGTGACCCTGCAACCCCTTACTAAATATATAAAGAGAAGTTATTTTTGCAGTAATACATTTTTCTTTCTTTTTTTTACATTTTTCATACTTGAAATTTATTTATATGGTATAAAATTATTACTTTAGATAAAAATTCAAGTTAGGATGTGTTGATTAATTTTGGATAATTTATAACAAAAGAATTTCCTAGGGTTTGCTACAAATTCATTTTGCGTTCTTTTACATTTAAAAAATATTTTACATTTACATTTTATGATGGAACCCAACTTAATAGAAGTGCAGGAATCTACCACATTCTTAGTGCAAATCAATAAGTTAATGACCTGTTCAAAAAAAGGTGGGAATTCCATCAAAAATAGAGCCTCACAAAAACAGTGGTTCTCTTACTCCATACAATTAACATTAAAAGAAAAACCTTTATATTTTCCCTTAAGGTGATTGATTAATTAATTTTACTGTATTTGATACAAGGTCTCACTACTCAGCTCTCTGTAGTGATCCTCCTGTTTTAGCCTTCCCAGTTCTGGGATAACAGGCAGTTATCCAGTCTCAGTGACTGGCTCAGTGTGCCCAGAGGTGGGACCAGCTGGGCATGTGGTGCCAGGGATTGAATCCCAGTCCTTGCACTTTCCTAAGCAGGTGCTTAGTCTGCTGAGCTATCTCACTGGCCCAAGCTGATTAATTTAAAAGGCTGTTTCCATCAAGAAGAAAGTTTGTCTTTAGATTAAAAAATCATATTTCCTAAGATTTACAATAATGAGGGTATTTAAAAAGATTAAAGTTCTCATGATTCCTAATAAGATTGATTGTCTATTTCATAGTCCTATATTAAATTGGTATAGAAAAACTTTGATATTTTACAAACATAGAGGTTTACAATCTAAAAGCAGTTGGGTTTATTTATTTATTTATTTATTATCTTTTTGAGACAGGGTCTCACTATGTAGTTCAGGCTGGCCTTAAGCTCACTCTGTAGCTCAGGCTGGTCTCGAACTCAGAACAATCCTCCTGCCTCAGCCTCCCGAGTGCTGGGATTACAGGCCTGCACCACCACACCCAGCTGCAGTTGGGTTTAAATAGTCACTTATTTTGACATCCTATTTAAATAATGGCAGGCCTGGTGGCACCCAAAGGAGTACAGGCTATGATAACTTTTCATATTTGGTTCTCCTCATCCAGCAGAGACATACTGTGGTTAAAAAAAAAAAAAAAAAGTGCTAATTCAGGGTTGAGCATGTGCTTGTGTCTTTTCAAAAATGCTGAACAACCTATTTGGGTTGGGTACCAGAGACTACTCTGAAGTTACATCATGAAACCAGATCTGAAGAAGTTGACAATGGTGAGGCTAGATTTAATCTGGGGCCTATTGAAGGAACTGACAAAATGGAAATATAAGGTCTAAATAAGTGATAAGAGTATATAGTGATAACAGAGTTGAAAGTTACCAAGAGTCTTAAGACAAAATAAAATACAAAATATGTATATTAATTATATAGATAAAACATTCTAGTCCTCCTAAATTTTTCTGGTTAGAGATCTCTGCTAATTGATGAACAATATAATCTGACTAGTCTATGTATAATTATAAATTTCTAAAAATTGTAATAGAGTTACCATAGTTCAGTTCAAAAATATATTTGAGTACACTCCAATTTTGTAAGGATGCTTGTATGTTTTGTGTATTTGTTATTTGTTTGTCATTCCATGAACAGGTATTCCTCCTTTCATTTGACCTCAACAATTTTCTTTTATCACATGTTTATAATAAAATTTGGGTTACAGATTTAAAAGCATGCTTTCTCCTGAGTTAGCTGGTCTAAGTGATAACAAAATTGGCTTACTCACAGATCATGAAAAATTTAAGATAATTAACAAAAATTCTGTAGAGTGGGAAGAGATTATTGGGCAGGACTACAATTAGTGAATGGCCAATCTTTGCTCATTAATGAGGAGCCCCCAGTAATCTTCAGAGTCTCTTAGGAGACAGCCCTAATAGTTTGGTTATTGGAAAAGATGAAGTTTTTCAGAAAAAATTGTAATAAGATGTTCTCATAAAAGATATTTTTGATATAAAGCTAATTTAAGAAACAAGCAGGGAAGATGGCTCAGTAGAATAAGCACTTCCCTGACAAGGACAAGGGCCTGAGTTCAATTTCCAGTTCCACCAAAAAAAGAAAAAGAAATAAAAAAGGGTTTTCATATATGTATGGCAATTAACATTAATCTCATGATGTGTTAAATGTATTCAGGATTCCAGATGTATAGGTCTTCTAAAACATAAAACAAGTATTGCTTATTGTGATACAACTTCCTTTCAGATTCAAACTTTTGCCTTTAACAAAAAACTTCTAGTGTATATATCATTAAATGATGATTAATTAAGTAAAAACTTCTTATGTATTAGATAGAGATGGTTGGCAAAAAGGGTTTTGTTATGTCAAATGAAAATTTAATTATGACATAAAAAATCATGATTGTCATGCTGCAGTGTTTTTTTTTAAGTTTTGAATTTATTTATTTATTTTTTAATAAAACAATCCAACTCAGTTCAGCAGTCCACAATAGTAGTGGATTATCCACAGAAGTTGTTGACTAGAGCCATTCACAGCTCAGGCTGCAGTGTTATGTATGGCTTTGATTTCTGTGTAAAAATTTGTGGTTGTTGTCTGTTAACACTCTATAGGGATTTAAATATTAGAATACCCATGGTTGTTAGAAAATGATAGTTCCACAGGCCTGCGGGTTAGCTAAGTTGTTTAAGCACCTGCTTCTGCAATTGCAGTCAGGCACAGGGGACCACGGTTTGATCCCCAGCTCCACATGCCTTACCAGATCTGCCTTAAGGCAGCCTGAGCCAGCCCCCCGCCAAAAAAAATCCTTCTCAACTTTTATAGGGCTGGCGGTATAGTTCAGTGTACTAAGCACTTGTTTAGGTATGAACAGGGGCCAGAGTTTGATCCGTGGCACCACATGCCATGCTGCCCCCACCCCTGAGTGTGCTGAGCTGACAATGGAGTCCGAGCATGCTGGTGTAGGCCTATAATCCCAGCACTAGAGAGGCCTCAGAAATCAGGAGGATCACTACTCAACCCTGCACCAAAACAATCAAACAAACAAACTTTAAAAATAAATAAAAAGAAAAAAAATGACAATTCCATTCATGTCTAAAGTATTTGATATTCAGAAAGATAATGATATTAAGCTTACTGCCTCCACTACAGGGTAATGTCAGTAAGTTTCTTTTCTGGATGTTTAACAACTGAGGATTGGAGACCAAAAATTAGGGAGATAGGTGGGCTAGAGAATAGTATTTTGGAGCCCTGTGAGGTCAATGAGGACTCAGAACATAACAGAACCTCTGCTGCAAGATCCTGTAACTCATTTGAGTCCCTGACTTTCTGATCAAGGAGATTATGGGACCACAAAGGAAAGTGATGCCTAAGGAGAGTCACTGGAGAGAAAAAAAATCTTCCAAGCTTTCACAGAAAAGCAACTTGGTCAAGAAATGACTATGACTCATCCAGATGGCTGACACTGAGAGATCTAAGAGGTGCTACATTTGGTTCCAAAGTAAATTCTGAGGAGTTTTAATTGATCTTGACAGATCGCAAAAGGGTTTTTTATTTATACAGGTCTTGCTTTAACTTGGTTTTAACTATGGAGCAGGAAAATGTAACCATGAGATGTAAAAAAGCAATGACATGGTATGCTAAATTATTAACAATTTCTGACATTTGCCAGCTGTACTGGTAACTCACTACTATTATGGATTATTGGACAACATAGTTAAATTGCTGTATACAGGTACCAAAAATTTTTGGACTGGCTTTAAGAATGAAAAGGTCTACAGAGTTCTCCAAACATAGCTTCTCCAGCTGCAATGGAACCCCCATTGTTCACACAACAAAACGGTAAAGGAAGAGATGTTGGGAATGCTGAAGTTGGAAATTGATCATATGTAGGAGGGAAAGACAAGGGCAGAGGGCTTAAAGCAGTCAGGCTACCTCAGTCTTGAGAAGAAAACATCCTGCCTGGTCAATTTCAGCTATTAGTCATTAGGCAGCCTTGTGTGTCCTGATACTAACTTTGCAAAGGTATAAATACCCCTATTGTTGTTCTTTGGGTCTTCTGCCAGTCAGGCTGACAGACCTCCACTTGAGCCTAGCTCTTGTCTCTTGTCTATTTTCTCCCACGTTCTTTCTTTTGTGCATGCCCCTCTCCCCGCCCCTAGGGTACACAGAGATACCAATCAGTTGCTACAAATCCAGTTGAGTTGTAATTTCCAACATTAAAGCATTATATGTGATGCATATATAGTGCTTCATATGGCTGTCAAATGCAAGGATGGCAAAGGTCACATAGTTATGGTGAGGCCCAAACATGAACCTGGATACCAAGGACTTCATCTCCTCTGAAGGTACTTCATTTCATATTATCTCTCTCAAATCAGTAGGAAACTTTTTTAGGCTGAATTGAATTTTTTTGTTTGTTTTGTTTTTGGTCCTGGGTTTGCAATGATAGACTTCCAGGCTAAGTACATACTTTACTACTGAGCTATGCCCTAGCCCCAGAGCTGAACTTTTTAACACATAAAATTAGTAGTCCTAGCTTTGCTTTCTGGGTCTTCACATTATTCCTGTACTTATATTTTTTCTCCTGACCAAGGTTGCAAAATGCTCATCTTTAGGCTAATTTGGGGTGTATTTATTGATTTATTTGAGAGGGTCTCATTATGTAGCCCAGTCTAGCCTCAAACTCATAGCAACCCTCCTGCCTCAGCCTCCTCTGTGCTGAGACAACAGGTGTGTGTTACACCTGGTCAGTATGTATGTATGTATGTATATATGTATGTATGTATGTTTGTATGTATTATGTGTTTGATACAAGTCTCATTATGTAGCTTGGGCTTGTAGTGATCCTCCTGTTTTTTAGCCTCCCCAATGCCAGGATTACAGGTGTGCACCACTATGCCTGATCTCAGTGGCTGGCTCAGTGCACCCAGGGACAGGGCTTGTATGACATGTGGTGACAGGCCTTGTGGGGATACCTGTAATGCTAGCACTCAGAAGGCTGAGAAAAGAGGACTGGTACAAGTTTGAGGTCATTCTGGGCTACATAGAGTTCAAGGCCTGTCTGAACTACATGGCAAGACCCTTTTGAAAGAAAGATAAAGAAAAAGAAAGAAAGAAAGAAAGAAAGAAAGAAAGAAAGAAAGAAAGAAAGAAAGAAAGATAGAACACATGTCACCATGCCCAGCTTCATATTACAATTTTTTAAAAAATATTTTAGGGAAGGATCTACAGGGTGTTCAAGGTCTCACTACTAGATCAGACTCGTAGTGATCTGCCTGTTTACAGCCTCCTGTGAGCTGGGATTATGGGCTCACACCACCATGCCCAGTCTCAATTGCTGTCTCAGTGTGCCCTGGGGGCATGGCCCACATGGCAGGCCCAGGGATTGAACCCCCCAGCCCCTGTGCCTGCTTGCAGGTACTTTAATCCACTGAACTATTTGGCCAGCTCCATATTACCACTTTAAAGTAGTATACAATTCAGTGTCATTACTACCTTCCCAATGGTGTACAAAATGCATTGCTTCCTAGATCAC
This sequence comes from Ctenomys sociabilis, assembly GCA_004027165.1. Classification (NCBI taxonomy): domain Eukaryota; kingdom Metazoa; phylum Chordata; class Mammalia; order Rodentia; family Ctenomyidae; genus Ctenomys; species Ctenomys sociabilis. The sequence goes on along the minus strand of PVKA01006199.1, from coordinate 219 downwards.
TCCGAGTCTGATCTAGTAGTGAGACCTTGAACACCCTGTAGATACTTCCCTAAATTTTTTTTTTTTTTTGTCTTTTTTGAGACAGGGTCTCACTGTGCAGTTCAGGCTGGCCTTAAGCTCACTTTGTAGCTCAGGCTGGTCTCGAACTCACAACAATCCTCCTGCCTCAGCCTCCCTAGTGCTGGGATTACAGGCATGCGCCACCACGCCTGGCTCTAA